>VUYV01000365.1:349045-441341 GCA_008711295.1 Anarhynchus alexandrinus | reverse complement strand
AAAAAAAAAAAACAAAACAAACCCAAAAAACACCAAAACAAACAAACAAACAAAAGAAACAAGAAAACCCAAACAAAAAAAAAGAAACACCCAACCAACAACAGAAAAACCAAACCGACCCCAAAAAGTCCCTGGACCCAAAAAAACCCTGGAAATTTATGGGTTCTTTGCGATCCAAACCCTCCTCCGCAGCCCCCGCACGGGTTTCTGCGGGGCGGGTCGGCACCCCCCGTGCAGTGCTCTCTCCCGTCTCTAGAGGGCTGCCTTAAACCGCTGAAAAACTGTCGGAGTAGTCGGTTTTCAGCACGTTCCGTTTACCTCAGATCCCAATTTCTGCGTCGTCATGAGCGAGTTCCCCTCGCCGGATGAATTAGCCATTGTCCTGAGCCAGAAGCAGACGTCCTTTGGAAGGAGACTGGTGGCTGTGGCTCTGATCTTTGGGTTGTCCAACGCTACACGGGTGAAACAGCGGCGCTGCGCTGGAGGTTGATGTTAAATCTTCTCGATGTTGTGCGTTTTGGCTCACGCTAGTGCAAAAGTGCAGGTTCATTGTCTGGCTGGGTCTCATCCCACAGCCACCTAACTGCAAAGGATTAAATCAGGAACTCTTCGTAGTTTTAGCAATGTAAATACAGGTCGGAAGCCGGCACTTGTATGCATTCGTAATACTCAGAAATCAGGAAATGATGACTCAGAAAAAGTTAAAATAAACAACTCTATCATAAGTGTCTCCTTTTCCAAAATAATGCAGCATTATGCTGTATTATATGTCACTACGTAACAGAATACAAAACAAATGGATTGCGTAATAGTGTCTATTCAGTTTTCAACTGTCACATTTTAAAATTTGAAATGACATCTTTTATTTTTAATTGCTCAACTTCTTTGAGAACAGATCGAGGAATATAAGTTTCAACAGTTCAGTTTTTAAAAACTTGGAGTATATACTGAGAAGAAAACAAGAAATAATATCAACTGGTAAGGACCTTTTATCCTCAAGTAGTTTATGTTGAAAACAGTCTTGTTTTGTCAATCTGTTGACAACAAAGAACTGGCGCAGTTTTAAAATAAAACAAATTCCGTCCTTTTTCAATTATGGGAAATGCTTACAAGAAGCATGCCAACTTTTTAATAATTTGCGGCAAACGCCAGTCTCTGTAGCCCCCAGGTTAGTACCTCATTCGCAGGGAAAGCAGAATAAAGTGTTGCACTTGTGTGAAAACCAAATCATTATTCAAAACTTTGAAGACACTTGGAGGGTTCTTTTGAAATCTGCCAAAGAAAACTTGCCAGAGCCAAATCCCTTCATGGGTGTTTGGTTACGCTTGAAAACCAGATTTTATGTCCTTACCACTTCTAATAATACTCTATAGTAGGCACGGGGAGGGAAGGGGAGGTTAAAAGCCTTTGGCTCCCTCAGCTTTGGCTTGTAGGCACTCAGGCAAGGTCACCTCCAGCATCCAGTCCCATCTCCATTGAAAGCAGGACCTCCTGCACTTCAGGAGAGCAGTGCTATAGGAATATATATATATATATAGCTGCAATTCCCTGCTGAACCCTCCCGTGTGGTCCCGTACGGGTGCCACACACACACACACACGTGCCATCGACCCCCCCTGCAGCTCAGCCCACCACTTTGGCTACCTGCCCTCCTGCAGACCCAGAGTGGGCTCACACCCAATGGTTTGCTCAGGCCCACAGCACAAAGCCACCCTAAAAGCTCGTGAGTATGAAGAACGCCCTTGGAAATCTGCGGCTCATGGCTGCATTGAAACACCATAAGAATAAAAAACCCCAATCCTCTTCGTTCCCCTGCTTATTTCGACCACATAAAATTTTTCTTTCTCCTGGGTCAAGCATCATCTATTACAGCGCACCGAATTAAGGACATTTTCTTCCCGTGAGTGCTCAGCCAGCCCGCTGTGCTCCCTGGCCCCATCTGAGCCAAGCCCCTGAGACGGGATTAGCCTCGGTGCCTGAATGTCCCCTTGTCCCTGGGGGCCACGCCGGGAGGATGGGGGTGACTCTCACCTGCGCTCCCTCCCTGGGGCGGGTTTAATCTCAGAGTCGTGAGGCACAAACAGCGGCGTGGAAACCCTTTAAGGACCTTAAACATCTTTATAAAAAAGGCAATGTTTGAGTAATAAGTTTGTATGTGCGAGGTGAACGTGTTACACCGTATAGACACAAACACATTAAATTAATTTACGACTATTCCATTTATTACACAGCATTTAACCAAGTGGCATCAATGGGATGGTTTACAAGGGGTAAAGAGGTTGCATTTGCTAAGCTGCTGTGAAAATTATAGTAGAAGAATCAAATGCATTTCCTGGCTTAACTGAACATAGGATATGATTTCTCTAAGTACTGTCACCAGTGTTAAAAATATGTGATGGGATATATCAGTAAGAAGCATCTTCAAAGAGGATTAAAGGTTCAGATTTTTTTTTTTTGTTTGAGGCAATAATATATTGAATTCTTTTGGAGTAATTAAACTTGAAACTGATCCAGCTTTTTTTTTTTTTCCCTTTCTTTCTTTCTTTCTTTTTGGGTACAATGCTTCTTACAGTTTATAGCTAATTGGCAGGTGAGCAAGATAAGTAGCACTGAACACCACTTGATGCTGTTACCGCCTAAGGGAGAGACGGGCAGCCTGTTGTACAGGAAGAGGCTGTTCAAAAAACACACATAGAAGATGAGCATAATGAATTTTCACCTGAGGAGATAATGCAATGACTTAACCTCCCGCAAGAAATAAGACCTTGGTGTTCCAGGAAATTTCTTATTGAGAAAGTGTTTCAGAGATGACAGCAAAGCTTCTTTGTGGCAACCTAAACACTAAAAAGCCTGTAGGTTGCTTTGCTACTTGGTTGAAATTACAGAATCAGACCACTTGACTTGCATTCAGGCTTCGCTAATCCCCGTGGAGCTTTATCCCCTGTTTGTCATTAGCTGCCTGCATTGACAGACTCCCCTGCTTGCCCTCCCTAACCAAAACAGCAACAAAAACTCCTTTGCATCAAAGAGAATTGGCTTTCAACTTTGATCGCATTTCTTGTGGCGCTCGAGCCTGTTGCTAAGAGAAAATACGGTCGTGAGGAATGGGCAAATCATTATTATAATTACTCTTGTTACACCCCAGCGAGAACAAGCCTCTCCTCGCACTCAGCTGAATTATACAGCGGCGTACGCTTTAATTGATAGAGTTAGTGACAGGCCTGCTGGGTTGGGAGCTACAGGAAAGCCCAGCCACAACATCAGCACGTGGTGCGGTGGCTCGTGCCACCCTGGCTGCTGCTAGCGAGGGTGTTAGACATCCTCTGCCAGATAAGGGGATGTGCGTCGCGCTGCCGGCCAGCAGTGTAGATTTTGTGGCATCAGCCCACTTATTTCGGTGAACCCGGTGCCAGCCAGCAAGGAGCGCAAAGACTTCCAGCCTGTGCAATGCAACCTGTGCTAAAATATCTGCTCCTGCTGGGCCAGTGTTTCTCAGTCTGGCCAAACTGGAGAGAATCAATGGTCAAGGCAGGAGCAGAAAATTATAGAATCATAGAACAGTTTAGGTTGGTAGGGACCTTAAAGATCATCTAGTTCCACCCCCCTGCCCTGGGCAGGGACACCTCCCACCAGCCCAGGTTGCTCCAAGCCCCATCCAACCTGGCCTTGAACACCTCCAAGGATGGGGCAGCCACAGCTTCTCTGGGCAACCTGGGCCAGGGGCTCACCACCCTCACAGGGAAGCATTTCTTCCTCATATCTCATCTAAATCTCCCCTCTTTCGGTTTAAAACCGTTACCCCTCGTCCTATCACTACATGCCCTTGTAAAAAGTCTCTCTCCAGCTTTCTTGTCAGCCCTCTTCAGATACTGGAACGCCACTATAAGGTCTCCCTTGTTGCTGAACAGCCCCAACTCTCTCAGCCTGTCTTCATAGGAGAGGTGCTCCAGCGCTCTGATCATCTTTGTGGCCCTCCTCAGGGCTCAGTCCAACAGATCCACACTCTGCTTGTGCTGCGGGCTCCAGAGCTGGAGGCAGCACTGCAGGGGGGTCTCCCCAGAGAGCAGCAGAGGGGCAGAATCCCCCCCCTTGCCCTGCTGGCCACGCTGCTGGGGATGCAGCCCGGGGTGCGGGTGGCTTTCTGGGCTGCCAGCGCACATTGCCAGCTCATGTTGAGGTTCTCATCAACCAACACCCCCAAGTCCTTCTCCTCAGGGCTGCTCTCCATCCATGCTCTGCTCAGCCTGCATTTGAGATTGGGACTGCTTGGACCCAGGTGCAGGACCTTGCATAAGTGGCTCGCTTGAAGTAATGCAATGGAGAAAGTAGGATGCAAGACTTCTGGCTGTCACTTGTCCCACTGACCCAGCCCCATTCCCTGACTGACGTTATTTATGAGTCTGGAATCTTTTATAAAAACTAAAATAATAATAAAAACCGCTAATATATACTAAGCAGAGACATATGGTTCTTCCAACCATATAGAGAGACCAGGTCCTTTACAGCAGCCAAGCAATGAAAAACAGTAGGAAAATAACCAGCTTTGATGTTTATCAAAATTCAGTAACAGAATCAAATTGCAAGCCTGGTTTTGGCTTCCTAAGCATCTGAGGGAGTGAGGCTCCAGGCTTATTCGCCTGGTGCAGGTCGGAGCTCCCCTCTGGGCACAGGCAGGAGAGCAGCGGGGCAGGTTCCTGCAGGAGCCGGGCCAGGAGAGCGTAAATTAGCCCCTCACCCAGGGGGGTAGCTCTGGTCCTGGAGTTTGATTAAGCAGCAGAAGTCATGGAGAAACTCATCTGAAGTTAAAGCTTTAGCATGGTAACTTCGAGAAGTTCTTAAAATGGGCTCATCTTTTACTTTTGAAATCTTATGTCTCGTGTAGGTTGAATTTCATATCCAAAGAAAGGACTCATAGATGGAATTCAGAGTGGTTTAGTTTATTTATGTGCACTTTTTCACAGAAACTGATAGAAACTAAACTAGCTACCCCAGGACCTACAGAAAATCTCTGATTAGGATTAAAATTCCATTTATCCTGGCCTCATCCTATGCAAAACAACCTCACTTGCAGTTTCCACAGTTCACTGGTGATAGCAATAAGCTAAAAGCAATTTGTTTTCATAGGTTTCATAGCAGGAACTTTGCAAGAAAATGCTCTATGGCCTTGAAAGATATAACATGAAAATTTTAAGACTGGATTATGTGTTAATTTAAAAGGCAAACGTGATTCTCTTAGTTTGAATGAGTGTAAATCAGAAGCAGATCCTATTAATTTCTATAGATCTATATTAGCATAAACCACAACTAATTTCTACAAATCTACATTAGTGTAAGACACAGACGGTTGTAAAGGGTTTGAGTACAGGTTTTACTGTGTCATGACCAGCTTGCACCCTATTGCAAACCACATGACTCAGTGCCACCTCCAAATCATGCACAAATCACCATAATCCAACGAAATATACCTTTGCTAAGTGTTGAAGGTTAAAGAGAGGCTTTAAAATATAACTGCAAGAATTGAGGTTTTGGAGGCAGCGGCTTAGTTAACAGCAGAAGTAGGTGTATGGGATAAGCTACATTCCAGTCTCAGGATCAGCAGCAGCTGGGAAGTGGAAATTTGAGTCATTCTTCATGCCTGAACACCCTAAAACGATGTGGTACCCAAGCAGGCTCCAAGCCTTCACATCAACATGGAGAAGCTAGAAGCGGTAAGGCCAAAATCACGTTCCAATGTTCAGAAGTAGGTAACGTAGCATTAGGGCCACAAGTGGTGTCCAAATTTCTTAGATGTACAGATTTTCTTTTATTTCTGCTCGGTGTGGGTTCGGTCTTTCTGATCGCACAGCAGTCAGAGCTGAGCTTGGTTATGCGCCAAGAAACACCTGCATGAGCTTTGGAAAGAGAAGGGGGAACTTTATCTCCTACCACTTTCATCTGGAAAAATAATGACATGATATAGTACATGTTAAAATAAGAGGCCTTTTTCTTACATTCCCAAGTATATAAGGAAAACTGCAGCATATACTCTATCATCTGCTGGAGACATTATGAAAAATATAAATACATCGGCTTCTGAGAATGTAATGCAAGAGCTGCAATAAATACATAAAGTGGTGTTGAGAATATCTGCACTCGTTTGAAAATATGCTTCTGCGTTTCCAAAGTGCCTCTGTATTTCATAAAGGTGCTTGTTCTGAAACAGTGGCGCTAAATAAAAGCTTTTTAATTTTCCGGACGGTACAAATAGAGTGATTTATCTTTCAGGTGAAAGAAAGAAGGGAAAGGATTACCTTTTTCACCTCCTGCGTTTAAAAGGTATCCCATCAAACCCGAGATGACATGACGTTTACATGGATCACTGCTTAGTCATTCGAGATTCAGCATGGCTGAAAGATGTCAAGTGTAGGGCAAACACCTGCGTATGTCAGGACAGTAGGAGTTCCACATGGCATTTTTGACAGAAAGAAAGGGTGAAACTGAAATGAATGTGATGAATGCAATGGATCTGCAACACACCAAGGAAAAGGGAATATTCATTAATGTGGAATTAAAGCTTGTTCTGGCCTCAAATGTTCAGGAACGGCAGAGAAATTTTGCGGGCAGCATCCCCGAAGCAATGTTCACGATGCCGAAAGTGACTCTGAAAAAGGATGCGCACCTGATCGAGCAGCCCTGGCTGTATTTCATGTTCCGTGGTGCCGGCTCCCCGCGCCACCGCTGATGGCTCTCGTGTGCGTTAGCGGGTAATGAAGTTAGCAGAAGTCTCTCCACCAGTATCTACGATGCTCGGTTTGGGCTTTGTGAGGTCCAACGCTGGAGGAGCAGCAGGGAGGAAGAGAAGCAGCATCCTCCCCCGTGGAACAAAAAAAAAACCAACCAAAAAACAGAAAGTTGATGTGTAGGCTGGGTTTTTCTTGAAGGTGCAGTGAAACTTTAGTGTTTTACTTTGTCGGGGCTCCCAAACCTTTCAGAAATGCTCCTTGTGGGCTTCCTTTCCTGTCGGGGAGGCCGCCGCAAGGATGCAACCGAGGAAATTCCAGCCAAGCGGAGCGTACCCACGCAGCCAGGATGGTCTTTATCCATTTCTCTCTGCCTGCTATCAGTCATAGCCTGAGACATTAAACTCTATCCCAGGCTAAAAAAGCCTTCTCTTTGCTTTTATAGATAAGGGATGACAGCTTTGTAGAACTCGAAAGCTTGGAGATCCTTTAAAATATAGCTTACAGAAATGCTTTTTGGGCTTTACAGCACTTCTGAAGTCAATCAAAGAACAGGGCAGAGAAGACTGGAAGTCTGCATCCAGCTATGTTCTTGGAGTTACAGCTATTGATTACAATTGCGTTGACTACCAGACCATTTAATCTAATGAAATTGTTCTTGAATGACACTACTGCAATTGAGATGAAAGTGTAGCCAACTTGGAAGTTTAAAAGTGTTGGAAGAGTCAATAGTTAGATTTCATGGTGCAGATGTGTTTGTTGGCACATATTCTGCACTGACTGTATTATGTTTAGCTGTATTTCTATACAAATTCTGTTATTTCACTCGAAGAAATATAGAAGGAGAATGGTTAGTAGTTTTCCTACTATTTCTATGAGTGTTCTCCCATACAATAAATTTATAAAGCTGTCAGGTCCTAAAGCTGAGTCAATAACAAATTATTGATTAGGAGGCAAATATAGCTCTCAAAGGCTCTTAGATAATTCTGTTACTTGTGGCTTAATATGAAGATGGAGAGTTAATTATTTATACTGTGCATGGGGTTCACTAAATGAGAGCTGCGGTTTGCAAGATGAGATGGAGTCATAAATTCAATGCTTTGTAAAAATTGTTCTTTACTCAAATCCAAAAGAAAAGATATTTGGGGGATGGAGAAGTGATAGACATCACTGAAACCCAGTAGGTCAAACTGCTTCTGGAGAGCCTCCCATCACTCAGAGCTGCTTACACAAAGGGGTTGCACTTTATTCTGGGTTTCCTCATGCCCTTGTCCCACACCAAATATAACAGCATGTCTGGGGTTTGTCGCTTTTCCAAACAGGAATCATCAGAGTTTTAGTTTACCTGCTGGAAGACATTATACCTGCATGTATAAAGGCACCGGCCTGTCATATCTGAACCTGACACGAGAGCCATAATCTTTGTATTAGTTCTGTGATTTTATTTTTAAATTAACATTGTCGTTTCTTGACTCATTTTTATCTGTCATTTGACCCAAAAAAGAAAGAGAGTCCTTGGTTCCACAAACTTTTTTTTTAAGTCAACTTTTCGAATTAGATCATTTTGATTAATTGCTTCAGCTAGCGAGGGTCTTCAGAGGTAGCTTCAGAATAGGAACCTTTCTGGTCAGGACAAAGGTGCAAGAGATAACATGATTGCCCTCAGACAGCCCTTCATTGATTTCAAATTATGCTGTAATATTTCATTGCATTTACTATTAAAGGATCTCTTTAGAAGAGGATGAAGGCAGTTGTGCTCCTGCGGCAGTGGGCTGTTGCCCACACCACGCTCCCTCTGAGCCCTGGGAAGCACCTGCAAACTGCTTTGCTGCAGCCATAGCAGCTCCGACTTCTAATTATTCCTCAGTTACTTCTCAAATTTATTTCATCTTCTCCCCTATTTAAACCCTGAAACTCTGTCCCAGCCGTCTTTTGTAACTGCAGCCACCACGTCTTCCTTCAAAGCTCTTGGGTTACCTATTGCCTCTGTTGCTCAGATCTTCAACCACTTCACACTTTTGTTGCAGCACTTAACTGTAAGTGTTAATTGATGGACTACAACTGATGGGAGCGTTGGGCCTCATGGCTCGTGACAGCGAGAGTTTTGCCATTGTGCCAGACAAAGGAATTGAGGTAACTGCTGGGCTCCTATCACCTTACACGCAAATAGTGCCCGCGCTCTGGGAGACGTAGGGGTGAATTATTGATGGGGAGGGGGGCTGCCAGGGCACCTGCCTGGCTTGAGTGGGTCCTGGCATCCGAGCTCGCCTAGGAGACACTGGGAAGTAATTCAGGAACGAACAACCCTTTTAATAAATTACGGACGAAAATCTATGTGGCCAATGAAAGGTTAAATAACAGCGATAAGTGAGTCACTCCGTCTCCTTTCCTTCCCCCCCCCTCCCCGCGCTGCAAGTTTAATAAGCCAAAATCAAAACCATCTCGGCCTGGAGCTTTCTAAGATTTAAGACTTTAAAATGTGAAGCACCTCATTATATCCGCCTATTTTCAATAAAAAGGGGAGATAACTGGTGTCACGTCAATGTCTTATCAGTGATATTTGTTTGACTTCTATTTCAAAAGTGCACTGCTTGCTTTTTCTGGTGCTGGAATCAAACACTTCTGAATTGTACAGTATAAGAAGATGTATCGTTTTTCACCTAAGAACTTTAAAAAGGAGACCAGTCTGTGTTTGACTCCGTAGAAATAAAGAACTATTGTACAGTACAGCGTATAACACTTGCAACATGGCCAATTGACTTCCTTCCTATTAATCAACTACTCTGTTTACCTTCTTATACAAACCATTTCAAAACCATTAAAACTAAGAGGATTAGCATCGCATTTCTGGCAAAATGCACCTTAATTTCAGCAAATGCTACTTTCACTCTCTGAGGAGATTTTAAAAACCTTGAAAGAAATGGATTCTTTATTGTGGCAAATTCACTGAAACAGGTATAAATTATATCTCCCATTTAAAAAAAGGAGGGGGGGGGAGAAAGAAAGAGGGGTAGAAGGATACAATTCTCTCAATCGAGTGAGAGAGGACTGCAAAAGAATTAAATTACCAAGAAGGGAAAAATTTCAAAGCGATCCTGAAATGTGAGTTAAATCCTGACAATTTGAATTCATTGTTCTGTCCTGGCCATGTACAAGTAGTTGCTACTTTTGGAGCCTTTATTTCGGAAGCAGTTGGGAATGGTTCACTTGGTCCGCAAATAATACTGCAAGCCAAAAGTTCATGGCCGAAAGCTCCCCTTTCCATATGCCCTGGGAGTTTGCCTGGCACAGACAAGTGGATGTCCTCATGTCATTTATTCTAACTTAATTTTATTTATCTTTCAGTCTTGATCATAAAAGTTTTGCACAGAAGTAAATGGGGAGGGGGAAATCGTTCCAAATAAATTCGTAGCTGCTCTAAGCATAAACACCACGTGGCATCAGTTTAACTGTTTGTCTTTTGCCACCATAGACATACATCGTGGTTGGCAAATGCGAGGTTTAAGAGATGTTGCAACTAATCACAGATCTGAGAAACAAAATGTATCATAAAAGCACACTGAGTGGATATAATGGAGACCTAACACCTAAAGGACACATATCCCAACGCAAAGGCGCAAGAAAATTATATCTAAGAAAATATAACAGAAAAATTAGCCTCTGAGTGATACGAGAAATTCTCCATGAGGGGAGATAAAAAGAACATGATTTAAATATTTCCAGGAATTCGTCATGGAGCATCCCTTGGAATGCGGATACATGGCGAAGTCTTAATCCGGACAACCAAGAAATCGTATTAAACACTAATAATTCCATACATGATAAATAATGTTGCCAAGGATGCTGCAGGACCCT
This sequence comes from Anarhynchus alexandrinus, assembly GCA_008711295.1. Classification (NCBI taxonomy): domain Eukaryota; kingdom Metazoa; phylum Chordata; class Aves; order Charadriiformes; family Charadriidae; genus Anarhynchus; species Anarhynchus alexandrinus. Next base: position 430,767 of record VUYV01000365.1, on the reverse strand, counting down.
CCGTGCAGGGCTGGCAGATAGGGTGCAGGACAAGTAGGAGTCCCATTCCCTGCAGAAACGTCGTCAAGAGACGCTTTGGGATGTCCCTGAATGGCAAAAATGACACACAAGTGTGGATTCATGTGCGAAACCACGTGCAAAGGTACCAGAGATGAGGCCGGTTAGATTATTTTTCTGTTCCTTCCCTAATAATTTCTAGCAGCAAAGTTGCTATTTCATCACTAAATGAGTGTGCCTAGAGAAACATCTAAGATCCCCCTTGTAAGTGAAAAAAATACTAATTTAGAGCCTTTTAATAAGTACATGTCACTATTTTCTCAGTACTGGTACTAAAGTCCATCTACATTTTTGTCATTTGCTCATGATAATGAAAAATAGCTTTTTTTCCCTCATTTTCATTACATAGTTTGAGCCCGGTGAACAGGTCAGAGAGTAAGAGACACTATTGTACCTTCTTCATGCTGTCCTTAAAAATTAGAGACTGGAGGGAAGAATTCACTGAAAATATCTATTTTATTAGTGAACAGCATTAAAAGTAGTTATAAAAGGAACGCATTTTCAGGAGGGGAGATGTGTTGAAAACAAAATTTTCAAAAAAGCTTTTTAATTTTAACCTTTTTTTTTTTTTTTTGGTTATCTAACACTGCTTAAATCATGAAATAAGACAACAGCGGCTCCAAAGAAAAGTTGTCGCTTGATGACAGAAGACGCCAGCCAAAATACCGCTGAAGTTCAAAGCCCGTCCTACCGACTGTCTGTCCAGCCATCCGCCCAGCGCAGCCCTGATAGGTAATATATGGGTATTGCTCTGTGATTGCTGGCTTGGGATCAGGCTTTTTAAGGTGCATAATTTTTCAGACAGACCTTGAAGATCAGCCTCTGGGGTCTGATCGTGATGGCCCCTTCTGTCTGACAAGATAAAAGAGCCTTTATAACTCTTGTCATATCGTATAGCTGGCATCAGGAAATTAAGATAAAACTTTTTTGCTGGCATTGCATTGTTATAGGTCTGCACGACTGCACTCCTCGATGTTGGAAAAAGACTGGCTACGACGACGGGGCTTTTTTTTTTTTTGTCGAACAAAGGACACAACCTCCCCAAATGATAGCTTGGAGGAGCTATCCTGTTGCTGCTGTAGCTTGGGGCAACAGGCATTGAAAATGAACTGCTTATCTCCTGTAGCTGAAAAAATCAATCTCCTGGGCTTGTTGATCAAAAAGAAAAAAAATATATTTAAACACAGAGCCCTAATTCCAATGTGATCTGAACAATTTGGTCAAAGCGAAGAATTCCTATGCTGGAACTTTTTAATGAAAAAAAGTCTTAAACAAATAAAATGTCTACTCCTGTTAGAGAAAAAGCTTCTGATGACAAACAGTTTTGGTTGTTATCAGAAAGCTTTCTCATCAGTAGCGCACAAAACACTTACACAGAGGGTATGGAAAGAACCCTTTCACAGAGCCCGGGCTGCTTCTCGCCACCAGGTTGTCACAAACTACTCTTGAATATTGTTTTTCCATTGCGATGAAAGTTTTAGAAATTCTAGGAATGCAATTGAGAAAAATAATTGTGCACTCAGGCGGATGCTAGCAAAAAAAACCCAAAACACTGTAATGGTCTAAGCAGTGGTCTGTGCCCTCCTCCACTGCTCCAGTCCGTCCTGTAGGTCTCCTCTGGGATAAAAATACTGAGGATTTTCCAAGCACCGTCTTTTCCAAGCATCATCTTTTCCAAACATCATCTTTTCCAAGCCCTAAATTTCTTGCTACACCTTTTGGAAATGCAAGCTTAGAGCTACAGCTTCTCCTTTTCGCACAACCACAAAGAAAAAAAAAAACAACCCTAAAATTGGAATTTCATCATCATCTGTCACATATGTCCTTTCATAAACGTAACTCCGTGTTTCTTCTGCAACAAAAGATAAGCTCCAGTTAACCCAGTGCTGAGCTGCATCTGATGGCCGTTACACAGCTAGTGCTGCCTAAACTGGAGGGTTCCCCTGGGTAGGGTGGACCCGGCTTGGCTGCTGGGGGAGCCCGGCGCGAGCAGCCCCTCTCGGCACAGCGGGAGCCGTGAGAGCGGGGAGCTGCCCTCGGAGCCGCTCTGCCTTTTGCATCGCAAAGCATTTACGGTCCAGCTGCACGCTGGATATGAAGAAGGGGCTAAAGAAGCCCGGCTTAAACCCTTGTTTTTGTCAGAAGAGTTAAAGGCCATTAAGCTCAGTCTTTTAAGCTGGATAAGAGAAAGCCACGATAGATTCAGCAAGATATACTGTATATTAAAAGGTTCCTGATTTTTTCAAAATGATAACCTGCTGAAGGAAATGATGTCCTCTGCCACAGTACCTGGTTGTCTAATTGCAAACCATGCAACCTTATCCCCCCAGAGATTTACAGATAAAAAAAACCCCACTGTCATCACCTCCACCCTCCCTGGCTCCGCTCTCTCTGTACAGCAGGTAAGACAAGAAACGGGGACTGGAAGAATTAAATAGGTAGAGTACATTTGAGAAACTGGACAATTACGAACACCGGCACGGACACGCGTGCAGCAGGAATGTAACAAGTTAGTGACAGGAGGCTTTTCAACTGAATACCAGTAAAATAAATATCGAATGTGACTTTGGAGCAACATGGTAGCCCTCAGTACTTCCATTCAGGCAACCGATGAAAGTGCCCATCCGGATAAAGCTTTAGAAATTATTCTTTAAAAAAAATAAAATAATAATAGACAAGGTGCAAAATTCAATGTTTCCCTGGCAGTCTGGATGGCAATTCTCAACAATGTGAGGGGGAGAACCAGGATAACCTTCAGTCTTCTTCTAAGACTGCAAGAGGTTATTTTAACCCTTAAAAGGGCTGAGTCGGACCCTGTCCCAGTGCTGATGCTTCTGGGCACAAAGCAGATGTAGGGAGTTCAATGAAGCCATGCAGCTTTCCTGGAGGGAACACAAACCTCAGAAATGGGTCTGAAAATAATGAGTACTCATGGTACAGCTGTACTGTTACCATCACTAGCGATGGCCACCACAGGTCACGGTTCCTGTAACGCAGTCTTGCTATGGGCAGGACTGGATAGAAGGGGGCAGCTGTTTTGGTGCTGAACGGATCATCTCCACGAGTCTTTTGAAATCTTTTGGCGTTTCTTAGTCCTCTCACTTCAGTTGTGACAACGCTCAGACCCTCGTGGTCCTTTCCGGTTTGACTTTGATGTTTTTTTAAGCTTTCTTGCTCAATAGTATTTGCGAAGAACTGTGTCAGCAGACTGATGGGTTTCCCTTCCAATTTCTTTCTTCCTCTTCTCCAGAGGTCCCTTCCAACACTGACCATTCTGTGATTTCTGTGATCCTTTGATTTGCTCTCCTGCCCTCTGGGGACTCCTGTCCTGGACAGCCAAACGTTTCTCTCTGTTTGATGCACTCCCAAATCCTAAGAGAAAGAAAATCCTACGTTGATTTTGTAGTCTCCTGCCTGGTTAATCCCACTGATGTCGATGCTGGGATTTGTCTATAGGGTTTTGGTGATGCCATAGCCCAGACAGCAATATGGGGAGGTTGAGCAGCTTCAGGCTCAAGCAAGAGGCATCAACCCTTTTCTAATTCTCAGTCCCTACAGATTTTGTAGTAGAGGTACAGCCCTATGGAAAAAAAAAAACACCTGAGGTGGAGGCTTGCTCCCTTGATTTACCTGCCACAAACCACACTGGAGCAGATCACAAACTACTTCAAGTTTCCTGAACCAGAGCTGGACACAACGTTGTGCGAAGTACAGGTGATCCCCACAGAGCTTGGGGAGGGCAGTGCAAGATGGTGACAGCCTGGCTTTTGTCAGATCTTTTCTCTGCCCTTCTCTGGCTGCTGGTGCACTAATACTTCCCTCTTATCCCATCCCTCTGCAGGCCCAGGAGAGAGAAGGATAATGGTGTTTGAGATAACCCATCTTCAAATATTTTCTTGGAATTCTCCCCGACGTGTATCTGAGGAGCAGGAGCTGGGGCGGTGCGATCACAAAGTGATGGGATGCTGCTCCCCGTCTGTCTTTCCTGGAACTCGGTCACTAATGGGGGAAACCCCCATGTACGCATTCAAAGCGAATCACTGCTGATATCTCACTCCGCAGGATCCACGCCACCAGGCAGCCGTCTGTGAAGATGTACAACGTACATCCGCGGAGAACTTCTTGCCTGTCCGTGTTATAAATGTGCCTATATCCATACGACTTGTTCCTGTGCTTGGCACTGTTATTGAAGACATCATTTTGTTTTGTTACTGCCTTGCAGAGCTAGGGTGACTTTGTATAAATATTTTCCCTGAGGTTTTCCGGTTTTGAAAGGCGGAGGTGGAAAGTAGAGATGAATTGAGAAGGCGCTCGGAGGCAGCAGCCTGAAGTTACCCGCTGGAAGCACGCTCGCCGTAAAACAGTGGGTTTATGTTAATTCCTGTGATGAGTTTCAGTCCGAGATTGCTCTTTCACTTCATCGGTCTACAAATTGGGGTTTGTTTCCTGCAGCTCCATCACTTGGGTGGGAAAGTTTCTCTCCACAATGTAGTCTTTGGAGAGATCCACCACTGCTTGGGGACTTTTAATGCTGCACCCATTTGCTCTGTGTGGGAAGGGAACGGCTTTACTCCGGAGCTCACCTTCGCTGCCGTGGGTGGCTGATGTCTTCAGCTGCTCCAAAGATCAGCTCATAATTACACCCAACTCTTAACGACCTTAGGGTGGGATCGCCGAGCACACAGCGCTCTGCCTCCCATCCCTCTCGGCCCTGGACACGTTCCCTGGGCTGCACCGTCAGGGCAGTTTTATATTCGCTCCCTGCTACCGGGGGAAGGATGAAGGAGGTGTAATAGGGGGTGAAGATCTAGCTGTCTGGTGCGGGAGTGTGTTAATTGAACACATTTTTATGGCTGTGGAAGTCTAAATGACTTTCCTGCCTCTAGGCTTTCTGCGCAGGATTGTGTATTCAGGTGAATGAAATATACGAGTTGGGCTGGGTGAACATTTAGCAAAACTAAAATCTTTAGCTAAATTTGCCACCCCTGACCTCCCCACGCATTTATTTGGTCCCATTGTAGAAACCCGTCATTTTGCTGGGCCTCGCGTCGGGTTAGGATGAGAGAGGGCAGAGGAAACTGGATGAGGGTGAAATGCCAAATTTCCTTTCTGCTGCCTCCTCCTCTCTTCCCCCCACCCTGGAAAACACTTTTCCTAGGGTGACGGACGAGGTGACCAGGGCTGGGTAAATACGCTCTCCTCAGCATCAGCTACGCAGACACGAAGAGCTAAACCTTACCTCCAACGGCAGAGCATGAGGAAGCTATCTGCAGGCACGGGCAGGGGGAAGGTGGCTAACAGGGTCACATGTGACCTCGCACAAGTCACTTCACCCCTCTTTCCTATCTCTTCTCAGTCATTTCAGAGAAAAAATAGTTTGGGACAGGCGTTCTCTGTAGCCCTATGACTGTAAAAAAATGAGGCCCCCACCCCAGACATGCAAATATTGGCACACAGTTTGTGAGCATTTCTTCTTTAGATTTGCATGGGTGAAACACCCGTCTAATTCCTAAAGCTTTAGCAGCTCATTTCAGCTTTCTGCCTATCACAAAGAAATCAGACTCTCTGCAACCTGTAGGTGCTACCCTGCCAGAAAAAAAGAAAAAAAAAGAAAAAAAAAGAAAAAAAAATAGAAAAAAAAAGAAAAAAATAGAAAAAAAAGAGAAAAATAGAAAAAAAAAAGAAAAAAAAAGGAGACATCTGATCTGACCCATTTGCTGGCGAAAGAAGCAAGACTAAATATAGACAATTTCTCTGTGTGTTGCCCAAGAAGGCTACAAACCCTGACTTCCCAGGCAAAGGGCTAGCGGGGTAAGCTATTAACATTTGCGAATGTACACCTCCCTCGTTATCTCCCAGTCAGGCTTGCACAGTCTATTTAGTGTCATTCCAGAGTTCACTGAGACGAAAATAATGACAAAAAATACTGTGACAAGATAAAGTACGGTGCTATAAAAATTCTCTACAGTGCTATAAAAATTAGATTCTTAGCAGAAAAGAGAATGAAGAGGTAATTTAGTAAAAGTGATGGATGAACCTCTGAAGGTTCAGAATTTTAGTTCAGTGCAGTCGCTTATTCAAACCTGGGAAATTCAGGGGAACGGTCATCCACCATGATAGCCAGTCCCCTGCGTTTCTCACCCTCCTTAAAGCTGGGAAGGAGAAGAACACAAGAAACAAAAGGCGATTGCAGTCTTTTAATCTAGCTGGATTCCTGCTGGTAGTTAAATCAACTCTTATTTGACCTAAGCTGGTTCTCACGTTTCCTGCAGGCAAAGTGCGTGTGTTTCTATGAGAAAAATGGAGGCACTTTCTGCGATGCGTGGCCGGACTTGCACAGTGTCGGAGATTGCCAGACTATCACCTTTTGCATGTGTCTCATTTTATGCAAGTAGCTGATATGATAAAAATCCCTTTTTGACTGGTTAGTAGTAATCAAAGGGAACACTTTGGTAGTGGTATGGTTGTCTGGCATTGGTAAATGGAAGTATTGGTTTGCATTCCACCAGTACTGTTGATCCCCAGGTGTCAAAGTGCCTTACAAAGAATCTAAATATCTTCATTGCCACTTTTATAACTGCATAAAAGTGAGTTCTAGTGAAATGAAATAATGGCCCATCCCTGGAGGTGTTCAAGGCCAGGCTGGACGTGGCCTTGGGCAGCCTGGTCTAGTGGGAGGTGTCCCTGCCTATGGCAGGGGGGTTGGAACTCGATGATCTTCAAGGTCCTTTCCAACCTAAACCATTCTATGATTCTATGATTTTATGAACCGTGGTCACGATGGGACTGGGTGTTACAAACAGGAATAAAACTCAGGTCTACCAAACCCAGGATTTCACTTTCATAAGGGAGGCTCTACCAATTTTATTGCATGATAGCCAATGTTTTCAGTATGTGGCCATATTCTCCCTAAGCATTTTGCAAGAGTATGAAGTATAGACCCTGGAGTTACATGAGCGCTAACATCAGTTGGCCGAACTACTTGTGCTCAAAGTTACACAAATGCTGTAAAATAAAACTACTTTAATACTTCACTGAGCTTTAGCCCAACTAAGGATCGAAAATGTGACACCTGTCTCCACAAGACCAAATTTTCAGTGATAACATGACTTAGAACTTCTTATTACCTAAAATACATATATATATCAGTCTGTTAATGTAGAAGCCTGAGTGTTGACTTGGGTGTTTAATGTACACACCTGCCCACTGAGAGGCTTTACAGTTCCACAGTGAATGACAAATGACATGAGTTTTATTTGTTGCAGTGTTTAAAACACGACCCTTGATAATTTTTCTTAACTGTGGTTGATTTTACCTTGATTAAGCTTAGAGAAGTATTACATACATTTAATTAAGTATGTTTAATATATATGTTTCATTAACTGTGATGGAAAGAAATAAGGCAGCTCCTGGACAAGACTTTCTTTGGAGGAGTGAGATGCAAGTATGCATTAGAAATGATAATTCATTCAAGCCTTGAGTTTTACCTGGGTGGCAGGAATGTGAGGCAGCTGCCTTGAATGCGGGAGGGATGTGAGAGAGCGATCACAAGGTGGGACACAGCATTTCCCACAGCTATGCCCAGCTACCTGCCAGCGGCTGGACTGGGTCAGGGCGGAGGTGCCGGTGGTCCAGGGCTCCCCCACCAGCTGAAGACATGCGCAGAACACACACGCATGATGCTCCCCCTGATGCTTTCTGAATTTTTTTCCACCTGGACTTGCCTTGACCCAAGTATGTTTGTATATATTTATGCACGTAGTGTCCCGTAGAACTGGTCCTTCTTTAGCCCTTCTCTGGGTGTGCAGTGAGGGGCAGATTATCCTTTGTCCGTAGAAGATTAGGCAAGAACAGGGGGTATCAGTGGCCTTCCCTTTCTCATGTCGGGGGTACGGCTGAGTAAAGGCTTTATTCTGGGAAGCTGTCCTCGTCCAAAGGGCAGGCGTGCTCCTCGCGCCCTCCCCACCTCCTCGCTGCCCCTTTGGGGGAATGTTTTTTCCTTTTGTCATTTTCCCCTCACACTTTTCTGATTGGACACGTTATTTATGGACTGTGATATACTGTATTTCTGAATTGATTTTGTGTTCAGCTATTGTAAAGCATTTTTGTGGACCAGTACCTCAGGGTGATATATTTTTTTTTCTCTACTGATGTTCTGACTTACCTTTTTCTCCCTGAGTTTCTTACTCTTTCCCTCTTGTTTTCCTATTTCTTCCACAGTGGACTAGAATATGCAGCTAACCTCCTCAGGAAATAAAATCTCATTAGAAAATGATAAGAAAAAAAGTGCATTCATTTTAACGAGACAATTAAATTAATTTGCTTATGGCCAGTAATAGAGAATGAGAAAACCTTTTCATTTTATGTTTCTCGTCTCTTTTTTTTAATCCCTTTAGTCCCACTGCTTTGTAATTTCTTTCCAAAGTCCTCCGCTAAAAGCTCACAGCGTTTCTGCTGGGACATGCTGGTGGCAGCCAGCAGAAGCCCAAGAAGGTGGAGACTGACGGTTCTCCACCGTTCTCACCAGGAAAAGCCTCCTGTGAGAAACAGATGAGGGTGAGTAGGTTGGCAATATGAATTCACACAGATTGCAGGACTGGTTCAGAAACTGAATCCTGGAGGAGGGGAGGAGATAACGGTGGATTTGGGCAGAAGGACAGACCGCTGAGACCAGGTGAACAGGGCAATGGGAAACAGTCTACCACTGGATGCATGTTTGAAGCAAGCAGTAAGGTGAATGCACCAGCGTCGTTGCCCTGGTATAAATAAGTTTCTTCAGTCTGTGCAATATTGTTGACACACTAAAATGTATGGAGTGTGTGGAAGAGCTGGACTTAGATAGTATGTTCCCATCATGTCAGTAATTACACTAGAAAAATCATCAAGGGATGACTATGAACAGATAACGACCTTTTGAGCTTGGTGGTCTTCCAAAGCAGGATTCAGTCACTGACACCCCTGTTAGTAGAATGGGTTCCTTCCATAAATAAGGCAGGTGACAGCAGTTTAAGGACCTACAATGTAAAATTCAGAAGGCATAAAGTGTCAGAGAGATTGTCTCGATCCGTTCCTTGTGGTCAGAACTGTGGCTGCCATTTACCTGTAACTCAAAAGTTGGGAAATCATTTATTATTAAGGTTTTTAGGCAAACACATAGGGATTTGAGCTGTTGTTGGAGTCAGGAAACAAGGATATGTTTCAGGAAACTGACAACCTGCTTTAAGAAACACGAGCAGAGAAGCGACAGGAGGAGAGGTTGTTTCTCCAATACTGTTTGAGCACCAGCATTAGCTCCTCCTCACGCCTCGGATTTCTCATTCAAAGCATCATTAAAGACATTCAAACTGTACACTTTGCTCTAGCCAAGAGGTAAAATTTCAGAGATTTGCCGTTAATGCCTTTAATTAATAAGGAAAGGCAATGATAAGTGGCTCATTCAGCAGCCGGGATGAAGATGGGTAACTCTACTGTCCCTGCCTCATTGCACGGACTTCTTGGAGGTGCCGGCTGCTCCACAACCCATCAGTGAGCTTAAACTAAAATGTGGAAAGCAAAAAAAAGAAAAGCGTAGACAGTCTTGTGGACAGTTCAGATATTTGAGAAGCAGAATATATATACGTACTGATCCTCTCCAGAGAGGACCACGTCCTAGCATGGCTATATTTCCCTGACGTTGATCTGCCAGACTTGGAGCTGGTTGGGGCGACTCTCCACAGCCCTGCATGGAGCTATGCAGACAAATGTATAAACATCTAATTCCTAGCTCACTTGTCTTTTGGGTGCCTCAAGTCTCTTTCGGATCCTAAATTACTCCCACAAACAAGCCCGACAGGTCCATGTCAGATCTGGGAGCTGAACTCTGGGTCTGGGCTGACTGCCGTAATCCTTCTCTTCAGAGAGAAGTCCCGTAACCTCATCCATGCAGATGATGGAGCTGATGTTGTAAAGTCTCTCTGTCTCTCGGCCAGTTGAAGAGGAAGATTAGTAGTTAATCTGGACAGATAATGTGGATTTTATTACTCTTGTGGCTACATGTTGCTATTCCTGAATGGGCAGTTCTGTACAATACTTGGAGATACGCATCAGCAGCAGCGATAGTTCAAGTTGGGGCTAGGTGTGCAGCAAGCGCTGCGAACAGAGGCCGTGCTTTTTATCCCAGGATTTCTATCATTTTACCGGGTCCTATTTATTTTCAAGCATCCGTTCAACCTTTCATGCAAGATGAAAACAATAGCTTCAGCTGCTTTCTACCTGAGCGCTGGAGGAGTTCAAGCTGATATTCACATCAAAGCCCTCCGCATATTTATCATTCCTGATTCCGTAATAAGCAGCGGCGTCTGACAGATGCACAAAAGCGCCACAGTTTCCACTTGGACCTTACAATGGCAGCAATGACTTCAAACCGGGATTAAAGACTCACTCAGGAAACACTGAGCATTTTCCTTACCGAATAATTACAATCTCCTCGCGACTTGCCTCGCTGGCAGTGCCAGGCTGCAGCCGGCAGCTCGGGAGCAACGAGGATACATCGGGAGCTGCCGCCGCCGCTGCTACTGCAGAGTTCGCTGTTGGTTTTAGTGGGAACAGGAATACACCTATAATTCTTCTCCAGCACTTTATCAAGTGACACATAATCAGTTTGGTTTAGAATTTTTCAGACATGATAAAGATGTATTTCCTTGCGGGCAAGCCTAGTCTTATTCCGAGGAATAAGTCACTTTTTTCATTTACCAGAAAGCAAATCTTGCTCGGCAGTTAAAGCTTATGCTTAAGAGAAAAAAACATACCATAAATAAGGAAAAAAAATCTCAATTCAGCTATTTCTCAGTAGCTTGTCTCAGGAATAACTTGTGTCACTGCCAGCCCCAAAAGTAAGGAAGTAAGAATATGTAACAACTTGTCATTATTTAATACATAGAAAAAGCTGTTAAAAGAACATTATCCAGCCTGCAGAGAGAGGCACCTAATCACCTTTACAAGTGTGTCAGATGCCATTATTTTTTTCTTACAATTTTTGGACCATCACATACATTTTTTATTGAATATACTGCTTTATGCTATGTGATGGAAACCAAGACCATTGGCCACAAACCCCAAACACACTCAGTAACAAGAACATTCAAAGCTTATGGGAAATTTCGATTCCATTATGGAACAGGATTTGCACATGTGTAGAGACAATTCCTGCTTTATTCAAAGTAACAGAGTATAGGCATACAGTGATTTTAAAAGACAATTAAACCCACTTTAATTAACCTTTACTAAGCTTTTTGGTGATTTTAGTAAGCAATAATCTCATTTAAAACTATCAGATTTAGGAATAGATGCTTTATAAAGAAACTCATTTGTTTAAAATAAATTTTTAATGTGATTACAGGATTTGCCTGAAAATAATACTTTGCAAAATTTAAAGCATCTTTAGAAGTGAACAGTAATCTCTTCACCAGTATGCAGTGGTTCCTTGCCTTGCGTTGTAGTGTGGCTGCATCTGCAAATCGATAAAATGATACAATACAGCCTTTAAATTGATCTTTTTAAGGCATAATTTGCATTATGGGCTCAAGCCTGGTGAAATTTATCTCGAACAATAGCATATCGGTATTAGCATGCTCAATTATAGATCCTCCTACAATACAATAGTTAGTATGAGTCCCTAAAGGCTAAAATGGTTCTTTTCCAGAAAGCCATCTATTTTTATGTTTAAATAATCCATAAAGACTGTCCCTGTTGAGAAGTTCAAAAAGACTATTCTGAATGCTTCATTGCAGGGCTTCGGGCTGTGTGATATAATGCAAATCCTGGCAGTCCCGCGGTAGGTCCCTGTTTCAGCTCTGGATGGCCTTTTTTGGGCTTTACGTTGACTGCCAGAATGTGATTCTGATTTACCTTTCATTTTATAGTACAGCCTAGAGTGCCTTCGTCCAACGTTAGCAAAGAACTTAAACTCATTCGAGGAGCAGTGCTCAGGAAGACCTTGAAACCAAAGGCTGGAACACGTTGGTGACCAGAGCTGGGACAAGCAGTGGGCATCTCCCACAGGCACCAGCACACTCTCATTACACCCATGGGCAGATACTGGTCAAATGGCCGGAGCCCGTGCGTGATGCTCTGCCCTGTCCTGTGAAAAATGGGGGAATGATAAAAACCGGTGTTCTGGGTTGAGGTAAGCGTGCAACACCTGGACAGTACGTGCATGGGGATGCACATTGCCCCATAGAAGTCTTATTAGATATGTGCTTAAAATTAAAGCACATACACACAAAAAGTCACAAAATGAAATTAAAATTAAAATTAATCACATACATAATAAGACTTCTATAGGGCCACTTGTGTCCATGTTCTTAAAATGTGTCCATATGCTTGTGTCTACGTGCTTAAAATTAAGCCCATACTGAAGTCTTTGCAGGGTTGCGTCATGCTGACTTGGCTCAAGGTCAAAGAGCAATTTGACATCAGGATTCAATAGGACCCAAAATTTGGGGACCAGCTGCAGTCCCTAATCCCCGACCACTCTTCCCCTTCAATGTGAAGCAACTGGAAGCAGACCTGTCCCCAGGTTCGGGTTTTTTTCTGGTAAGGCTTAAAGAGGAACTGAAGAACTCACAGCATCTTGGTAGCTATTGTTTGTTTTCCTCTGCAGGACTTCTTCCTACCTCGCTACAAATTGCAATTCTAAACAATTCTCTCTCATGCTTCCAAATTCCAACCCGATATTAAATTATTAAGGAGGTTTTTTTGAAATATCTTATCTTGACATGTATCTCCTGAGCCAAATGACCTCGGGCACTGTTCCTAATTAATTTCATAAAGGGAATTAAAAAAAAAGCAGCTGGCAAGAGGTACCGGCAGTCACCCTTCCCAAAGTCCTCCAGACCGTGCCGGGCTGTTCCCTGCTCGGAGATGCAACGGAGGGTGGGCAGGTAGGACATTGCTCTGTGGCTTCATCTCCTCGTGCCACCTTCATCTCCTCGTGCCACCTTCATCTCCTCGTGCCACCGCTCGCCATGCCAGTGGCAGAGCACGAATGCTTTGATCCATCCAATGCCAGAGCCAAAGGCAGCACAACCATTCCCAAACACCCACCGGGGCAATAAAAACGTGAAGTAAAAAGCTCCTTTTTAAGAAAAAAACAACATTAAAAGCCACTGAAACAAAGGGCCTTTTTTTTATTTTTTTTTTTAAACAATATATTCTGAGAGAATGAGAGATTAAGTTTGAGGAGTCACTTCCAATCAGAAAGCCACCATTTAATTACAACACACAGGAAATTACAGAGTGAATGGCCGGGACAGTGATAAGAGACTGACACCGGAGGATGACAGGTACTGAAATCCGACCACTTCATCACAAAGCTACTTATCACAAGAGCCTGTCTGGAAGGCTGACAATCTGATTGTACTGTCAACTCAATTCATAATTAATATATTTATCAAATTAATTACTGAAAAAATCTCACTGGCGCTCGCCATAAAACAGTGGCTAAATTCATTGCCTGTTGGCTTCGTTTACTGCTAATAACTGTGCTGTCAGTTTAATGAGGGCAGTGAGTGGGCCCTGTTTTAGCTGCATGACAGACAAATTGCCCTCTTATATAGAATGATACAGAGAATTTAAGAGAAGAAAAGAAATATGTCATTGTTTGGTGACAGCCACAATCGGAGCCTTGTCTCGGAAACTTAGCATCAGCTCTAACGTACATGAAAGGGAGGTTGGGAATTCCTTTGTCAGCTAAATAAATACTTTATGAAATCCTGACTGATCCCTTCGTCTGAAATGACCTCGCGGCACCGCGTGGAGCTCTCAATAATTCCTTGTTTATTCCAAAGACCTGACAGGAGTTTGTTGTTCGACAGGAGGCAGGAATTTCGGTGCACGCCTGTGCCGGTGCGAACGCAGCACCGATTCCCGGCTGTCGCGGGAAGCCGGAGAGCCGAGGAATGGCAGGGATGGAGCCGCGGGTCTCGTAACGGCCGGGTGATGCACGAAAGGGGCAGGAGCCAGCACCCATCCGGCACGGGCGGACACATATAGACACTGCACTGCTATAACTTGGACCTGTCTATTATACTTGATTAACTGCACATAAGCTAATTGAGGTGCTGTGTCGCTGCATCTGTGTCGCGCGGTGTTGTGCATCCCAGAGAGAAGCAGCTCCATCCCCTTGCCAAGCGGGACTTTGATAACGAGAGTGGTCCATGCCTCCGAGAAGGAGATGCTGCTTCCCTGGACAAGCAGTACTGGGGCTAAGCAGCAATGTGCAGAATTCCCAGTCGCTGGACCAGGTCCTAGCCACTGGTTTTAATGGGATTTCACGTGCGTCATTTCAATTTGTTCGGCTCAGCCTGTGGACGCTGTGCTGCAATGTAACAGGGCAAATCCGCCAAGAAATTAATATTTAATCACACAAATCATAAGAAAGTTGGGTTTTTTTTCCCGTAATGATTTTTAAAACAAGCTGTCAGATCTGCAGGGTCGGAAACCCCAACTTAATTTGGGCTGATCCTCTCTACACAGTGAAGAACAGAACCACCACGGAGTCTGTACATTTACCCCATAAGTCAAAATCCTGTGCTGTAAGCCTCACCCTGAAAAGCATTTTGTTGACCTAACAGCTTGGTAAAAGGTGTTTTTTATTACAAAATATAAGCAGTATTAAACTAAAGCCCAGATAATTTAGTCAGTGTTTAACTAGGTTTTTAAAACCTGGTATTTCTTATTTAATGAAGGAGTTTGAATAAAATGTGGACAAGTGGTAACACAACGTGATTCTGCTTCTCAAAGTTTAAGTGATAAAATTAATGCTGTGAAAAATCTCCGTAGCACGCATTCACATTAAAATATAATATGTGTTATAAAGAATATAAACACCAATGATCGCTGGGGAAAAACGTTTGAGGGAGAAGAAAATCCTTGCAGGTTCCTAATCATACCAGGTATATTCAAATCTTCATCAATTGTTCCTGCCAAAAGTATTAAAATTCCTAAATCTAAAGAGAAGGACCTTAAGAGTTATTTTATAGTGGAAGGATTTCAGACTCTTTCCTGGCAATGTCCTAATTCTGTGTGATTGGTTCAGTCAAACAGCAAGAAAACAATCAAAATAGTCGACAGCTGTGGCAATGAGAGCTAATAAATGAATTTTAAGTGTTAAAAGGGTGCTCCCTTCGCGCACGTGCATGCGTATACATGTGTACGTATATATTTTGTCCTTGTATTATTTTCATGAGTCATCTTCCCGTTCTGCAACGCCCTCCTTCCTGCCGTCACCAGCAGACTGTACTTTCTACCTGGTTTCTGCCTGTCATTGACTCCAGACGCTCCGACGAGGACGCTGCTGGAAACACCCAGCCAGCGAAACCCCTGGGCTCCAGCCGCCCCGGTGACAAATATTACGACATAAAATTCAGACCTGGTTTGTTGGGTTTTTTTGTTGGGGTTTTTTGTTGGGTTTTTTTTTCCCCTCTTTCATCTAGGTCATACCTAGATCACAGACTGAGATTACAACTGCTGGCTGCTGCCCTGTCTGCCCCCCCACCACCACCTCCTTCATCGCTCCGGCTTTTTACCCCGCTCTCCATCCCCGGTGTCTTCCCCCCTCCCCGTCCCTAGATGTCACCTTGCCCCGCCGCTTCAATGCTCTCCCTTGTCCCTCGGTGGCAGCCGCAGCGGGACGGCAAACACAGCCAAGTCATTACACAGCTATTCTCTGCTCCGCTTGACAGAGAGAGAGGATCGCCCGCCCCAGCTCCGGGCAGCTGCTGGCATTTACCGCCGAGAGCGTGGGATGCTCCGGCTCGCTGCCGTGCCGGGCTGGGGGACACGACCCCAGCCCTGAATCCACTGCATCTTCTCCCTGGCCACCTCCGTCACCTCCGGGATAAGCCTCGCCTCGCTTTGCCCGCTCGTAAAATGAAATTCGCCCTCTTTCCCAGCCTCGGAGCTGACGTTCGCTCGGATGCGGGCTCGGATTAATGTTTGCAAAGCGTTAGGAAGTGCTGCAGAAACAGAGGCTTTCATTTCGTTTTAGCACCTGATTTATCAGAGTAACTAGCCACCGTCTGAATTAATAAAGATAAAAGTGCGGTCGTATCACTATCAGGCAACGCTTGAAAAATAAAAGGAAAGGCTCAGTTTGCACCATCCATCCCTGAGGGATAAGAGTATGTCTGCGGCGAATGAACTCGGCTGGAAAGGCTGTCCACAAATAATAAAAATTATCAACTCCTTAGACTTATCTTATCCAGTCATCTCCTCCCAAACATTTGGATCAGATATCCCTTACCTGAGTTATTTTATTTGGCATATAGCACTTTAGGCAAGGTTTTCAGGAGGCAAATAGGAAATGAGAGTTGGAAAACATTAATTAAATGTGAATACAACAGCTTAATGGGTTTTATCTTCAGATGAACTGGAGATGACTCTTTGCCATTCACTTCTTAAAACTGCAAGCAGAGATAAAGGAAATGTAGCAAGAGAAGGCAACCAGGGAAAAGATGAAAGATTTGGTAGATTGACAAGAACAAAGTAATTTGATTTGTATTCAGGATGGACCAGTTCACAGATTTTACATATTGCTGCTGTCGGTCTGCATATCAAAGCCGAGTGAAAGAATACTTGATTCTTGCAACAGCCACTTTTAAAACTAAAACCATCCTGTTTGAATGCTCTTTAATAAAGATCTACTACTAGTTTTATGGAGTCCCCTCTCCATATACTAAGTTTCTTCATGTCCCATTGAAATGACCAGCTTTGATTTACACTAATGGTGGTTTGGGGTAGTTTATCCTGAAAATTGCCAGATATATCCAATAAAGAGAGTTTTTTCTGAAAAGTTTCAAGAGGGTAAAAGCAAAAGTCAATGATTTTAAGTAACAGGTCATCCAAAACATATTGCACTTGAAATGTACTTTTGTTTAATTATTTTTTTTTCTTTTTATAGTTCAAGCAGTACTTCCCCACCACCACGCCCCAGCCAGCTTCTCCAAAGCTCAGCGTCCTTGGGAAAATCTTGTACTTCTCAAAACTCATAGAAAATGTTTCCGCCCTCTGCAAGTAAATGGTCAAGCTGATGAGAAAAAAAACACAGCATTTATTTTAGTCATAATATGCCCTTAAAATGGCAAATAATCATTTTTGTCTGGGTGTATGTGCATGTACACTTGTTATGTTTGCATGTAGATTTAACTAAGTTGCTTTCCTTTTTCTTTTGCCTGTCAGCACGTGCTCCTTCTATACATAGAACAACCTATATCTTTGGGCTATTGTTATTTCTCCCTGAGGATTACACCTATATATCATCTCAGGCCCGATTACGTTCTTAACATTTGGCTTTTTGCTCTCTAAATTGGACACGGGCAAGAAGTACTGCGGATTTTTTGGTTTGGGGTGTTTTTCGCATTGTCTGCACAAGAAGAAAACACAAATACATGGGAAGTAACCTAAGAGTGTGTTTGTGGGTAACTGGGAATGGTCCTGGATCAGCAACAACTATTGTCAGTAGTTTTGCATAACTATAGCAACAGGAAAAAAAAAAGAAAAAAGAAAGAAAAAAAAAGGCACCTTTAAACTGCCACTTTTGTACAATGTTTTTGTTTTGAATTAGAAGTTACTGCCACAAAGGTCCAGTCCATTTCCACACAGACCACATTTCCCACCCCAGGAAGACACACCACCATCTCCCCACACCACCATCTCCCCGCTGACCTCCTCTCTCCCCTGCTGATGCAAGGACGTGCAGTTGGGGACAGTTATCTATAGATGGCAATCTTCTTCTTAGCACAGAGCTCAGGTGAAACCCCTCAGCTCTTCCTCCAGAAGGAAAATAAAACACATTTATATGCATATATTTACAAGTACTGGAAAGCAGTCTTTCATCCTGGGATTGTACAGGGTACATTGCAACAGGGCTTTGGGCTTGACTTCGGTCCAGAGGGGCTGCTTTATAATTAACTAGTCCTGTATTAATTAATGTATTTATTTATTTATTTATTCATTAATGTCTGCCAAACCGCTCATGTGAAAAGCTGCACCGAGTTCTGTGCTAACTTAACTGGGCGAAGCACCGTCGTTTCCGTAGTGTGTGGTCATCTGCATTACAGCAGAGTCTTGTGCCACACGCTTAGCACTTTTTGAAAATATTGCATCATCCACACTATTTTTTTTAATGTTTTTTCTAGGAGAAAGAAAAACGTGGTACCTTTTCTCTGGAAGGCGTGATGAAGCATTAAATGATGTTGTGGCATACGCTCTACCTCCCCTCAGGTTAAACCTGTTTAACAGGAGGCAGAGGGGAAGGATACAGAACTGCCCTCTCAAAGAGAAGACGTTTTGCGCTTCTCTCCATAGGACGAGGGAGAGGACCCCATGGGATGGGTGGTGAGCCTCCCACATCTTCTCCAGAGATTCGAGAAGAGTGTCTGAACGCAGGAACTACATTAAGACAACAAGCGGTTGTTAATAATGAGAGTACGGTTCACGATGGGACTGGTGACCAAACGTGGTTGCCTCTATATCCAAGACATCCGTCCACAGGGGGTTCTCCAAAGGCACGCACGCTGAGAAGACACGGAACCAACCGCTGCAGATATCGCAGTCAAAGGCTGGTTTTTTTTTTAATATTGAAATTAATTTTATATCAAAGAGTATGCTACAGTGCTAATACGCTTAATAGACACGTCATATACACCTCAAAGAGATTTTGATATGTGTTTGAGATTGTTATGGCCTTCATTTAGCTCTGGACCTGTGCTAATGCTGATAGATATCAAATAACCAGCACTGACAATAGTACTATGTTATTGCTGGAAGTGCTGTTAAATGAAGCCCCCGTCAGCTGCTCGGCTGGGGATACAAAATATGGATACAGTCAATTACCCAAAAGCTGGGTAATTAAATCCACAAAATATCTTGGCAGATATGAAGTTCTCACACAACTGAAAGACGTTAAAGCTGATAGTGGCAATATTCTTAAAGTACAAAAAAAAAAAAAATAAAAAAACACCTTTGGTATAACACTGTGCAGCATTTGAGACGCATTTAACACATATTGAGGAGCTGCTGTGCTGTCTGTGTTAAAACAAGTCCCACAGTAGCCCTTTTATTTAGAATTCACAAGCTAACACTTTCAGGCCCCACTTCTCATAACTTGCAAAATCTAAACCTCCTCATTAAATGCCAGATAAATTGACTGGCCTAAGGGCAGGATGGGTGAATGGGATACGTGAGCATGAGTCCGGTTTCCTGTAATTAATGAGATCTGAATAAGCAGAACCAATCCAGCCTTGAGTGCGAACAAAATTACTGCACCTAGCAAAGTTCAAATAAGAAATATGTGAACTTTAAAGTAGTTGAACACAAATCAAGATGTTGAGGTTTTATAAAAACCTTTATAAGCTCCAAAATCTGGAGCTCAAAATGCCTTTTTTTTTTTTCCCTCATGGGTTGGAAACTTAAGATTTAGAGAATACTATATTTCAGGGACCCCAGTTCAGAAACAGTCTTGAAATGCTTAATTTTAGGCAGGTAAATGGCTCCATCTCTGTTCAGCAGACACTTAAACACAAATTCTTGCCCCATTCCATTCAGCCAGATGTAAGAATGCGTATCAGTTTAACTCTAAGATAAAATATTTTGTTTCGTCCATATCTGCTCTGCTTGAAAAATAATGTTTTTGAGAATTTGGGCATCTTTAATCAAATCATTGCGGTTTTTTACTTTCATAGAAATTTTTTTACTTTCATAGACATTTTCTGTGAAAATAGAACTTCTATTTTCATACTTTTTTCTAACTTCAAAATAGAAGTTCTATTTTCACAGAAAATGTCTATGAAAGTAAAAAAAAAAAATACAAGTTCTATTTTCATCGAAATTTTCAAAAATGTTATACACTGGAGTCGAGAAAATCTTACAAAGGCCACTGTGATGTTGCATTGTCCCAAAGGCTGGAGACACATTGCTCTGCTGCGCTGTCCTGTTCTGGGAAACAACCAGGGAAGTCTCATTTGTAGGAGGAGAGGGGAAGTCAGATGCAAAAATGAACACTTCGGTAGCAATTAACCATCTTACCCTGGCTAGGTCAGCATGGAAATTGAAATTCATGGCCAGTCCCCACGTGTCTAGTGCTCTTTCTGTCCTGCTCCTTTGCAGCATCGCAAGCAGGAGACCTGAACAAGGGCTAAAGCACGGTGGAAGGGGACTCTTCTCCAATAAAACCCAAACCGTGGTTTAAGCATTGGCTTAGCATCCCCCGGCACGGCTTTCATGGGCCGGTGGGTTTGAAACATGGGTGCTGTAAAAGCTGCTGTGCTCCAGGTCCAGGCAACAGAGAACAATTGCTCTGAAATCACAATTTATTTACCCATGAGCTTCCCAATTGCTTTTCTCATGCATTTTCCAGAATTATCCGTAATCCACTCTTTAATAAAGTTCATCAAAATTTGCATTTGCTGGACAGGAGAGATGAGGCATCCATCTTTTTAAAAAGGAAGAGGAGTGCCCTTGTGTCACAAAACACTACAAATCGGGACCTGGGCGCTTCTTGCAACTTTTTATTAAAATGCTCCAGTTTTGCCTCTGACTTGAGGAAGAGCGAACGGAGCTGAAGTTCAGACAGAAATTATTACATCACCTTGCCTCAGTTTCCTCATCTCTAAAATTTAGCGAATATCGGCTTCACTAGCAGGGAGTGTGGGATTTTTAAATTTCAAGCTCTTTCTCAAGAAAACTGTTCGAAATATTGCATCTCTTCACTTAGAGAGACAGCTGTATGAAACAGCCACTCCGGGTTAAAATCCCTGGTGTTTGTATTTTTTATATATTGGTCAAGTTAAATTTCCCGTCTTGCAGCTTTTTAGTTTTCTTCTTGATACTTAAGCACTGCTATAAAGTGTAATTACAGCTCAGAGAAAATTATGGAGGGGAATAGAGGATTTTAAAAAGTTTATCTTTTTTAAGGAGCAGTGAAATTTGTGTCTTGACGGAGAGCAGAAATATTGTCGGAGACTTTGCTCAGGGGAAAATCCAAAAGTAACATAAATACAACTTTAAAGAAATCCCATTTTCGCTGAGAAGCACTTTCTCAAGAGACTATGGTCAACTTCAAGGGTGCCTTTATCAGACATTCCAGTGGGAAAAAACAGGAAGAAGAGCTGAACGCCGCAGGTAACACAATAGGAGTCTGCAACAGTCACAGGAGTATCGGTTACGATAAACCAAGCTGTGCAACAAGGAGATTAAGATGTGGATTACCGACCACTTACTATGTGTCATAAAGAAAAGAATAGTTTCAGATGCCAGCTTGACTTAATCTGGTACCGGCGGTCTTTCCTTGAAAGGATTAATGGGCACTTTTTTCTACCTAGGCATTTTTAAAGGGTTTGTCATAATAAAGATTGAGAGGAGCAACAAGTAATGACAGAAGCTTCAGCATGCACTATTAAGGGATTTGATAACAAATTATCCATTTCTGAGTCAAACCAAACCACCATTAGTTGCATGCCCTGTTTAATTAAGGAGACATTGTATTCCGATTGACGTTAGCTGTGGCGGTGATAGGGGCCCTTCAATCTGCTTCTGTAAACATGAAATCAGCTGAAAATGTGCATTGATTTGGAGTGTGTGTCTAAGAGAGTATTTTTTTCTTTAGCAGGGATTTGTGATGCCATCACTCTCTTTTTAGGCATTCCTCTATTTTCTTCCAAACTTTCCTTGTCACGCAATCTTGCTGCAGATGCAAGAAGTAACTAAACACCCCAGGCTGATCTCCTGCTTCCCCTGCTGTGTAGTTTCATAGTTTGCATTTTGTGGTATAATTTGAAGAAAGGCCTTCGCTATCCAAAAATTACAGTTGCAAAAATGGATGCTCGGTAAAATGAAGGAAACGCTCCTGAAAAAAAAGAATTGCCGAAGAGTAGATGCTGCAGATGACATTTTCCGGCAGAGACCAAAGAGCACAAAGACTCTGCCCGTAAGCGAATGCACGGGGGGAAGGGGAAGAGGAGAGTCTCCCAAGGATACATTCAAAGTGGAAGACGCCACTCGGAGCCTTTTACTACGTAGGTGATGTCGAGGGAGGCACCTCCAGATACGAATCGGAGCAGCGGTCGCAGTAGGAATACCTGTCCATTTGAAAATGTTGTCCCACATTCCCATGTGTCTTCCTTCTCCAACGGTGTAGTTATTTCCCCTTAATAAATGGAAGATGGCACATTCCTAAATGGAACTCTTTCTGCTCAGTTCAATATTGTACTTCAGTATACTTTCATGTAAGGTACCATACGCATTAAATACCGACCTCTGGAAGGATTCCGGTCTTCTTGTTGGATACAGACCTCCATCACAACCGATGGGTGACCTTAACCCACTCCTGCAGCCGTATGTTCTCTGCTCAGAATATAAACTCTTACTGTCCTAACTCTGACAGCCTGTACAGATCAAAAAATTTCTGTTCTTAAATGCTTGTATCTATCTCACAGAGTATCAGACTGTTCTGCTTTACGTGATCCTGGGCCTCTCCAGGTCAGATTCCTAGGAACACCAGAAATGAGGAGTGCTGCCTACACTTTTTTGTGTGCATTATGCCAGAAGGACCCAAAGGCTCCCTGCCCCATTTGGTGGTGGTGATTTCTGATACTTCCTATTCCAGCAGGCCAGGAATTCAGGAATTATCCAAACAGTATTAGTTATGATGATACACAGATTCTGTTTTTTTATGTCCCTACAGTTCGTAGAAATACAGATGGGAAAAAAAAAGAAAGTAGTTTTTTCCATTTTTTATTGACAAGTTAAAAAGAAAGCTAGGTAAAATTTACCATGAAAGCTTCCCTCTTCTAAAACCAATAATAATAACTAAACCTTGTAAATCTTAAAAAAAAAAGCTTATGTTAGGTTAATCTTAAATTGTGAAAGACATTTGAATGAACCTTTACTGTACTTTCTTTATGCACATGGAGTTTACTAACATGACTTTTACAGACTAAATTTTTAAAGTTTTCAAAAGTTCAAAATTTCAAAGCTGTACATTATACATCCTAAAATCACACAGAATACCTTTACGTTAACAACTTTTTAAACCTACATTTGTGGTCCACACACTATCAGGAGTTGTTTCGTCATGTCTTACTACCCAGTTGTTTCAACAACTTCCTAGCCACCGGATCGTCCCATTTTAGGACAGTTCACTCTATCTCTGGCTGAAGCCACTGGTTTCCTTCACCATTTTTTCCCATTTTCTTGCTTTGGGGCAAGACTGTGACAGCACTCCCTGGTCACTGTCATGTCTAGGGTTTCCCACTTGCAGTTTACAGCTATAAAAAAAACAGCATTAGAAGAGCAAGAGCACATTTACCAAGGACCTCTCAAAGAAAATCTCAGCTTGAAAAGGTTAAGTCAGAGGTAAGGTGTGTTTTGCTGGTCATGAAGACCCCTTCGGTGCTGGTCGGGTTGCAGGTGAAGCTATGCGTGACCGGCTGGGGTCTAACAGGATCAATTGAAAGAGAATTATCGGCTTCCACTGGTTTTTGATTAGTCGCCAGATAAGATGAGAATAGCACTAGGCTTGCCTGGTGCAATCCCAGAGGTATTTGCTGTCAGTCTGTTCTCTGTTTTTTCTTTTATAATTAAAAATTATTTTCTTTCAGTAAAGCAGAAAGGGGAAAAAATCTAAAAATACTCATTTTGAGACATATCCAAAAAAATCTATCATTTTCTACAATGCATAAATATTTCTGTTTTCAGACCTATGCTTTTGATCTATCCATTGGTAGATTGAATGTCAAATAGTGATTAATTGTTTAAATGTGAAATAGGGCCAAATTTTATTTTGTCCTGAATATCGGAAAGATTCTCAACGTGTCGGCAAGTCACAGAAAGACACTTCTGCAAAGCAGATTTTAACTGTGGGCATTTATGGCTCGGTTGAGGAGCTTAGTATCCTCTCAGAAACCAAATTCTTACAAACTTACTCAGCCATAAACACACAAAGAGTCCCATTACCTGAAATTCTCATCATAAAAAACGGGAAAACTCTTAGCAGCTAAACACTGTAATTCACTTACTTGGGCGGATGCAATCTTGATGCTCATGATTCACCATTTAAAATGTCTTTCTCCACAGGCTAAGAGATTACAGGGCAAATCTTTAGCAATGAGGAGCTCAACGGGGCTGTGACCATTTACGCTATTTAAAGATCGTACCTAACAAATAGGTACTGATGCTAATGGCTAACGGAATAAACATATTCTTCATTCTGAAAGCACGGGGAACAGTTACTCACTCATATTGAAGCATGTGTGGTCTTTAGGATTAAAGTTTGCATTTCTTTCATAGCACAAACACATTTTAAACTCATTTCCCAGACAGTCATCCAATGTTTTGTAAAGGGTACAAGAGGTTAAGTTTCTTCAGTTATAATTGGAGTCCCTTAAAATTAACAAACCAAAACTGTCGTAATTATGGCACTGGTTACCATGACACCAAATTTTAGGAGCAGAGGCATTTTAACACCTTTTTCAAGATGGTTTTTGTACATTTGTGCAGTTTTTTATCCACAGTGAGCTTGATGTCCCATCCGTACACAGCTGCACATGCGCAAATGTCAGAGTTTATCTACCCTGGTCTGTTTACACAGAGAAACCGAGTGAAGAAGCCAGGCAACCTTTAGAGAGCATCAGTAAAGTGATGTATATATGTAGATGTACATGCACCCACTTACATACTCACTACAGCATCAGTTCAACAAAATAGATGAGACGCTCATGTGCTTACGCCTGAGCCCATGCTTTACCTGATAGGGGCTGATGGAGGCAGAGGTAGCTGGAGCAGCTATCGCTGACCGTGGGACGCTGGCATTGCGAAAGTTGGAATCAAGATTATACCGTGAGGGATCTACCATGCATATCCGTGTCCCTAGAAGATTAGAAAATAACACAAATAAATGCTGGATTTTTTTTTTTTATTTTATCAGCTAGGCAGTAGGTTGGATTTTCTCCAGCCCATTTATGATCAAAATTAAAACCTTCTATTTGGTCAGTCCATAAATATGCTCCAACACACTCCACTCCGACCTTTAGAAATGCCAATGTTAACTGGAGCACTCAGGGACATCTGAAGGATATTTGTTTTCATGGGGTGGCTTGCAAAAGAGCTCGCCTGCGTTTTTAGCAGTTTTTACCGATATACACATGCAAACCAGCCCCGATCTCATCACATGTAATTTAAAATGTACAGTTTTGTGCTTCCATGCTGAAGCGAACAAGCAAAACAACAAGCTGCTATTGAGGGCTGGTTGAGGAGCCGGCTCTGCCGTGTCTCGCTGGCTGCTCCCTAACAAGCCCTTCATTCATTGCGGTTTCATGCAGCTGAGCTGTTTCTACCTGAGCCAGCGTTACAGACCTTTAATCAAACAAATGTACAAGGAAGCTCAACTACTTAACTGCCGCGCTTGTTCTGCGGACTGAGATAGCCAAATGCAACAAAAAGAATTTTATCCCGCTCAAGACGAGTACATTTCCTTGCCGTTGTTCCCAACAAAGGGCAGCAGGTACAAATGGCCCCGCTATCTGTGTCACTGAGAAGTGGAGAGCAATTTGTTTCTATTAAACAGGATGGTTCTATTTTTTATTTTGTTGGCTTAGCCTCTTCGCAGCCTGTGCCAATCATGGACTTTAATCTGAACTGCCCTTGACCGTTTCTGCTATGCCGCAGAAGAATTCTCTCTTTTTTTCTTTTTTCTTTTTTCTTTTTTTTTCTTTTCCCCCCTTCTTCTTGCACAGGTAATTGTGAGAAAGCAAGTGAAAGCCCTGGGGTATTGGATTCAAAACACAATCCTGCCATTCTCAGACCCGTACAAAGAATAAACTTGAATGCGACATTGAGTCCTCCCAGACTGCACCTGCTGGAGATCTCCCATCCCCTCCAGTTCATGGTGGGGTCACCGCAGGCTCCCCTTTACTCTGGTGGCAGCAGAGCTACTATGTTTTCAGTTCACAGTGAGATTAGATCTACAATGTTTGACCCGTCTAATTTATTTTTTGTTTGATGAAGCAGGGAGAGCCAGGCACACGGTTAAATGCCTACCGACTTCTTCCCCTGGAGAATCCTGCTGGTGTCTTTCAAGGACCATTGACGTGGTGGCATTTTGCAAAGTTGGAGATTGGGGTTGGTATAATTTAATGTGACCTCAGTGTACAAGACTAAACTTTTCTATATCTCTATAGACTGGCCTGGATCCTCTCTTCTCAGGGGTCTAAGAGGAAAACCCAGTATAACCTATCCCGTGTGTAAGTTCTGATTTACATGGTGTTTTTTTTTCTTTTTTGATGTAGATTCCTTTGGATTTGAAACCTGTCCTGAAAGCGCCACTCGCTTTTTTGCTCGCTGTCTGAATTGCACTGTCTCATTTCCCTGCTTTGGTACGGGGAGTCAAGGTTGCCCGGTGTAAAGAAGTCGGAAGAGCAAAAGCTCAAACTAGTTCTTACAGCAGCAGCCTTCTTACATGAAATATTGCCGAACGGGGAGCCATGTCATACTGCCAAAATTCATCTTGAATAGTCAGAGCAGAATGCCAAGTACTTCATATTTCTGTAAGTTTTTGATACACCAACACAAGCCTACCAGATACCTTAATGTTCCAACACCTGCCTGCATCTGGAAAGAGCCTTTATTCCTTCTTGTAAAGAAAAGAGTTTCCTTAAGTATTTTTACTCTTTCTTATTTCATAGCAGTCAAAAATGTTGACTTGGTTCAATACAGAGTATAAAAGTCATTTCTACTGCACTCCTTCAGAGGCATTTTTTTCAGCTCTTGTTATTGATACCAGGAATTGCATAGGCTGATGTCCCCCTGATGACATTTCTGCTGTCTTTTCTTGCTTCCTTTTCTGGATACGAATCTTAAAAATCCATAGGACACTCACCAATTTGGCACAGAAAAGTTGCAGATGCGCCTACAGTTCGTTGGGCTGCCTCCATTTACACCCACCAAATAAACCTCCTAAGCTATTTCACAGACACCTACGGTGACGCAAACACATTCAAAAGCTCAGGATGTGCAGGCTTGAGACAGCCACAGCTCCCTTTGGAGACAGAACATGTACCAGAAGAAAATCAGAATTTTGAGCAGTCACCAAAAAAAATCCATAATTTTTCATTTTGTTCTGGAGGTACTGCTGCAATCCCTGGGCACCTGGGATTAGATCTGCTCTTTCTTGACCACATTATCTCCGATTTTGAGATAAAAATCAGAAGCCTCTGACATAAAATCAGGTTTCTACGGAGGGTGAATAAAAGCTGCAGTTGAACAAGCTTCTTACCTTTAATAATACTGCGGAAGGAGATGTTCCAGTTTGAATTTTTTAGGGAAAAATTCAGGTTAGTTATAATTTTTTCTGAGTATTTTTATCTACCCCTAAGGCAAGAGATAAATGAAGTGTGATAGTACTTTGGAGAGCTTAGGAACTATTTGTGGTGAATAATTTATTCGACAAATTTTGCCCTTATTTCAGTTCATGAATTATCTGTGAACTGACTGGTACTTTCACGAATTTATTCATAATTCAAAATTATTCCAGAAATGTTTCTGTCCAAACACGTTTTGCTGTACAGTTTGCCCATGAACAGATTATTGATTTAGCTATTTCTTATCTGCAATGTATTACTTGGGGGTGAGGGGAAATTATTCCTTTTCAGAGGGCCTTGTAACTCACCCTTAAACGGCATTTCAAAGGTTTCAGCAGAGCTAACCTTTCCATTTGCTGCTTTCATGGGGTCTGAATTCACTTCTGCTAATTTTTGTCATCATTAGCCATTCAGGTTGCTCTCTAATTGGGTGTTTGATACCGATTTAAATAAACTGGCTTTAGTACGTAATTTGTTACTCTAATCAAAACAAATATCAAATTTATAAAAGAAAAGGAGGTATTCTGTTGATATAAATAAAACAGGTAACAGAATAGGTATTGTCCTACGTCTAGGTCTGATTTACATATGATTTACATGATTTACATGATTTGCATACCTAGACACGAGACAGTTAAAATCTCTTCTTAACCTATAGCAGTGTCCATGCACTTGAGCTTGTTTTAAGAAGAAAAATGTATTAAAAAGGAAAATAGAAAGAAATTTAGTGCAACTATCTTCCTCTAACTTTAACTTAGTTTTCTATGGATCTAATGCCCTGATTTAATTTGATACAATTACAATAAAAGCCGCAATCTAAGGCGAGCAAATGAATTTTGTGTCAAGAGTGAAATACAATCTGTTAAAATTGGTTTGAAAATACAATTTTAGGTCTAGTACAGCAAGTCCTGACATTTCAGATTAATCTGTCCTATAACAAAATTAATGACACTCAAAGTTGTTTAAGAATGGCTGTTAACTATACTTACCCTATTCATCACCGGCTCTATCAGTCTAATCCAAGAAGTCACCAGGCTATTAAGTACAGTACATCGGTTCACTTTAAGGACATTCAGATTGTGATTGTTTGAGGGATCGAATTGCCTAGTAATAGAAATACAAGGTACCACAGTAAATAACAAGAGAAATACCCCGGGAAGTTTGTCCATGTAATGCTTATGCATACATGTCACTACAGTGGATCTTTCCACTTAAAAAAAAAAAGAAAAATATTAAAAACCAGAGGTCATTTCTGGTAGGCACATCTGGATGATCTTATCTGGATGATCTAACCTTTTAGGACTTCAAATGGGGCAGCATATCTCATGAGAGTGGCTTCTCCTGCATCACAGCTTGAAGTTCCTGCCTCTGGCCATGTAAAAGCCCTGCAAAAGCCATGTCAAAGAGCGGCTCCTGCTGCTCCCGTCCCACTTCTGTCCCAGTTGGAGTGTGGAAGGAGACAAGCTCAGGTTTCGTCCTATACATCAGATGGGAGAGCCGAAGGGCTGTCCATTACTCTTTGCTTTGTTCCTCTTGTTAGCCTCAAGCATGCAGCAGTAATTGCAATTTGGGGTCCAAACTGGCCATAAAAAGCTTTGCAAGCAATTAAGGCAGTAAAGATAGCAGGTGTGTATGGGTTGATTTGCAGAACTAGAATTGAGAGGAGCCAGAGAAAACATTGTTCTCTCCTTTGTATTCATATTTTTTTCTAACTAAAACTAAGAATAAACTAAGAAATATTCTGGTTTTATGTAAAGTGAAACTGTTTACTTGAGCCATGATGGTTTTGGTGTACCTTTATGATAGGCTTCTTTTTTTTCTTAAAGAAAATGTAAAACTAGACTTTTTCACTGAAGATGCAGGGCATAATATTCTCCTCTGCACAAGTATTCAAGATCTGGGGGACAAAGATGCAGCTTGTCCCTCTGCCTAATTGAATTTAGAATCATATAATCGTTATGGCTGGAAAAGACCTTTAAGATCATCAAGTCTAACCGTTGCTTAACTCTACCAGGCCCACTTCTAAACCATGTCCCTGAGCACCATATCTACACAGCTTTTAAACACATCCAAGGATGGTGATCCAACCACTTTCCTGGGCAGCCTGTGCCAGTCTTTGATAAACCTTTCAGTGTAGAAGTTTTTCCTAATGTCTAACCTAAACCTCCCCTGGTACAACTTGACTCCATTTCCTCTTGTCCTATTGGTTGTAACTTGGGAGAAGAGACCAATGCCCACCTCACTATACCCTCCTTTCAGGGAGCTGTGGAGAGCGATAAGGTCTCCCCTCAGCCTCCTTTTCTCCAGGCTGAACAACCCCAGTTCCCTCAGCCGCTCCTCATCAGACGTGTGCTCCAGACCCCTCACCAGCTCCATTGCCCTTCTCTGGACACACTCCAGCACCTCAATGTCCTTCTTATACTGCAGCACCAAAAACTGAATGCAGTACTCAAGGTGGGGCCTCACCTGTGCCGAGTACAGTGGGACAATCACTTCTCTAGCCCTGCTGGCCACACTATTCCTGATGCAGGCCAGGACACCGTTGGCCTTCTTGGCACACTGCTGGCTCATATTCAGCTGACTGTCAACCAACACCCCCAGGTCCTTTTCTGCTGGGCAGCTTTCCAGCCACTCCTCCCCAAGCCTGTAGCACTGCATGGAGCTGTTGTGGCCCAAGCACAGGACCCGGCACTTGGCCTTGTTAAAGCTCATACCATTGGCCTCAGCCCATCAATCCAGCCTATCCAGGTCCCTCTGAAGAGCCCTCCTACCCTCAAGCAGATCAACACTCCCACCCACCTTGGTGTCATCTGCAAACTTACTGAAGGTGCTCTCAATCCCCTCGTCGAGATCGTTAACAAAGATATTAAACAGGAGGGGCCCCAACACTGAGCCCTGTGGAACACCACTTGTGACTGGCTGCCAGATGGGTTTACCTCCACTTACCACCGCTCTCTGAGCCCGGCCAGCCAGCCAGTGTTTGATCCAGCAGAGTGTATGCCTGTCCAAGCCTTGGGTAGCCAGTTTTTTCATGAGAATTTGAACCCCAGTTTCACTGGGGACTGTTCTTCCCGGCAGACTAGTGAGCATCTCGCTGTGTGGCTCAATGCATGTCTAAATAATGTCATGCAGAAAGGAACAGCTCCAACGTTATGGTCAGTGAAGACATTGTCCCCAGCACAGATTCACTAGAACATGTGTATGAAAGGTGGAAGATGTTGGTTCAAAAGCTAGAATATAAATTTTCCCCTCTATAGGGGAGACTACGTTCTCCGGGAGTGCTTTGGGACAAAAAAATGTTGTTCTTACTCCAGCCATTTGGTGACTCTGTCTCTGCCATCCCATTTGACAAAAGCTACCTGGATCTATTAATTGTCGCAGATTAACTGAAGCTGTTTTCTTCAGAAAGTGGAGTATTCACTTCACCCAAAGAGACACCCAGTGCTATGAATATTAAAATTCCTATTATAGATCTGAAGACCTGGCTTGTTGTGAAACACACCTTTCATCTGGTGATGAAAATGGCACTCATATTTCATTATCTCTGTATCTCTTTTGATCTGAATAACTTGGTTTTGCATAAATTATAGATTCTCTTTTCCTGCTGTTGTGAACGTGGAATAACTTCACCGAGGGGACTGGAATCAATAGATACGACTGTCTCTGCCCGTGTCTTTTGTGCTGAGCACAACCACGCTCAAACACCATCTTCTCTTTCCCTCCCCACGGAGTGAGACCATTCTAGGATTTCCCACCGAAAAGTTTCATAGCTCACATAGCTGAATTGATTCTTCTTTACTTTTGACACCGAAGGTGATATCCATTCCTCCAGGATAAAGTGCTACATTTGCTCACGTAATAGCCATACTTTTTGCCCAAATGTTGCCATTAAAAACTCAGGGATGGCCATTAGGGTCTCCCTAGAGTAAGGCTGAAGAAAATTCAGGACTAAACCTGAGCTGTAATTACCTAACTGAATGTTCATCCACTCACACATTTTTCATCCACTTTGAAATTGCATTCCCCTATACGTTTCCTGTATTCTAATGCCTCTCCTGCAGCTTTTAGCTCGAATCACCCGAGTAATCGGTGTCCTTCGTTACAGTCTAGGCAAGACTAAATGCAGAGCTAACATCCCATACTGAGGTGGTATGAATCACATCGCCACAAAAAGCCTGACATCTGGGTTTACCACATAGGCATGTGGAAATGAAAAATTGCTTTTGATGCCTCTCTCTGTTATTTTTATTTAAAAAAAAAAAAAGAAGAAGAAAAAGAAATGAGGGTATGACCATTACACAGAGATTTTCTTTTAAAATCTAGAGGGATGAAGTGAAGAAATGCCAGCGTGGTACCTGCCTGGGCATTACACACAGAAGGAAATGCAAGCTTTGGAAGGGCAAGTGAGAGTTTTGATGCTGCAGAAAACACGTAGAAATGATAACATCTCTCTTGTGAGTGGGCAGTGTAATTGCCCCTGAAAGACCGTAGCCCAGGCAATCCAGAGCCCATGGGCACCCAGCTTGAGTGGTTTTTTATTTCTGTTTTAATAAGTACAAAATACAAATATGGATCTCTTATTCAGGCATAGGGGGAAGAAAGCAAGCAGGATTTACGTGCTCAAATCCATTTCATGCTCTGCCAGGAGATAAGAGCTA
Organism: Anarhynchus alexandrinus; assembly: GCA_008711295.1. Classification (NCBI taxonomy): domain Eukaryota; kingdom Metazoa; phylum Chordata; class Aves; order Charadriiformes; family Charadriidae; genus Anarhynchus; species Anarhynchus alexandrinus. Next base: position 398,660 of record VUYV01000365.1, on the reverse strand, counting down.
TTAAAAGCCAAAAACTGATGTGCACCACTGAAGGGTTGACTGGTATGAATTTGCCTTTGCATGTGATAGTCGCGATAGCTGCCTCTACTGTACTGGTGAGTCTTACCTTGATTTCTGTCCCCTGCAAAACATGCAGTAGCTCAGGACTGATGTATCCACGATGCTCCTGTGACAGTATAAGCTAGGGGACACCTCTGAAGCTAAATAGCTTATATAAACACAAACCAGCCCTTAACAAATGCATATTTGTTTCCTGTTAGATAGTCTATCCATCAACAGTTTTAAGATGACAGTAGGGGCAATTTAAATGGTAGAAAATAAATAAATCCCATTTATTAGTGGCTGAATTTTTCATGACTATATGGGTATTAAATATTAACTATATAGAATGTTTCTATATCAGTTTCTAAAAGAGCATGGAAATTGGTTTGCAAGAAAATTGTTCTTAGTGAGACATACTCCTAAGTCACAGAGACTTCAGGATCTTTTATTACCATTTTAAAGTACAAAGATGCATGGAGATAAATTTACCTTGAAGGCAAGCGTGCATCAAAGGAAAGGGCAAACAATAATATTTATTAGCATAGTAAAATCCTATTTTCTGTTAGGCCTGCGTCAAACTAAACTTACAATAATTTATTTTCTTTATATTTTACTTTATTATTTAAAAAGAAATAAACATCATTAACGGACACGTTGTAGAGGAAGAGGTGAATTCAATTACATGGGGCTATAGATACAGATACAGCAACAGCTTTCTGCCAAACAGGTTGCTCCAAAGAATTTGGAAGACAGGTAAGATATTTGAGTTCAGGAATAAGGGATGATATTTTGACACTTATGAAAGTTTGAGGGAAGAGAGTGTAACCCTTTCCATGGGAACTGATGAACATGGATTGTGAGAAACTGCTGGTGTTTTCAAGACAAACTTAGCCTTTTTGACGTCGTGCTCTTCTGCCTCTTGAATGGGGATGAGACGTGTGGTTACTCATGGAGAGAAAGCAGCTCTACCTGAAAGCAGTGAAAATAAACACATCGATTTGGTTGTGCCAGTCACAGGGAGAGAAAGGACCTCAGGAGAGGAAGGAATGCCACCAGACAGGGTGAGGAGCCCAGCCGGGGAGGAGAGGGCTAACTGGTGCCCCTGAGTCATTGAAGACAGACACAAATAAAGGGCTATTTTGCATCACAAATAGCCATTTCAACTACCCAAACCTCAAGTTATGGGGCAAAATCAGTTTCTGAGTACAGGTATGAGCAATCTTGAGGCAATTCCTATTCCTTTTCCCACACGTACGATATAACCAGAGTGACTGCACCACACGCCAAGCACCACTCAGCATCAAGGCTGGGCTACCTACTTCCACAGGAGCTTCTCAAACCACTGTAACCACTGCTGTACTGCAAACGTGACGGTGAATTATGCAAAAGATGAAGACTGGTGTTACATGAAGCATAATATTACAATCCAAAAGAAGCAGGATGATCATAAAAGCCCTGATGACAACCCTTGGTGCCGGTCACCATTGGGTCAGTTTTCTGGGCCAAAGGAGCTCTCCCTTGCTCTGCAGAAATGTGAATGATTTGATAACTGTTCTACCTTCTCCTGCAGGTTGCCATCAAGATTTTTCATTAGACGGTACATGAACCTTGTGAGCTGTAAATTAAGCATGAGCAGAGCTTGGCTGGCAATGTGCAGTGATCTCGGGACAGCCAGGGCCAGGGCTGTGCCCTGAAATAAAACCAGATATAATTTCTCTGCTGTCACGACACTTCTGCCTTTGTTTTCCTCCCAGTGTAAATCACACCTGTCCGCCTGCTGATCCTTTTACAATCCTCAGCCGCTGCGGGATTTGCATTTTTAGCTTTTCTTCAACAGAAGAGACAAATAGAGCTGCTGATTTAAGTTTTGATAACTCCCTTCGTTTTAATGCTTCCACGATAACTTCCACTAGGCAAGTACATTTCCCAAAGGAAAAAAAAAGTGTGGAAATGCTTTGCTGGATCAGTATGTCACAACTGGATGTGGCTGGAGGTACTAGAGGAAAGTATCTTAACGGCTCACACATGAGTCTGTTGGTGCTAAGGAACTTGACTAGCCAACAAGATTTCGGGAAGAAGCCTTTGGACTTAATTCATGATCCATTAAACTGGCTTCACACCGGTCTGCCTGCATTCCTGCGAGCGTGCCGGTGCCAGGGAACGGGGCAGCCTGCAGAACAGCAAATCAAGCCTTCTGCATGAAGCGTGCTGTTGCTGCTGAGTTTTGTGCCATGATGTGCAATTCCAACTTGCTGTAGCCTAACCTAAAAGGCATGCTTCTAGGGGTTTGTGTTAAATTTTGAAATTTGGGCGGGAACCAGGCTGAATTCTTGAAGCAGAAATCACGATAAACTGGTTTTCTTAAAAGTGGCCAAGCATAAAATGTTTTGTCCAGCTGTAATTTGGACACAGCTGCTGTACTGGATTGCCTGCTGCATCTCATGTTATGAGATAATGGAAAGAAAGCTTAAATCTACTTCACTAAAACCTTAAACTGTTTTAATGAAGCCTTTAAAAATGCCATATACCAATTGAAGCAGCTATGAGGATGGTCAAAAAAGCTGACCCCGATATCAGAAGAAACAGTTCAATGGAAATCTGTTTTCATTAAAGCTCGTATAAATTTAGTTAATATTGAAAACATTGGAAATGTAGCTGCATGATCACCTTGGCGACAGGGTTCCCCTCACAATAATTCAAATCAGATCTCAATTTGAAAACATAAAATCGAATAAAAACAGAATGTAAAATCTTGACATCAATTCAAGGAATCACAGTTACAATGTCTGAGCCCAGACTTCAGAATGCAAGTATTGATGTAAGACATAAATAAATGGCACTGAGCTATTACTAACACATTAGAACAATGCATTTTAAGTCAGGCTTAAAATAGTCTCGTTTTAACAGTATTCTTATTCTAATATCAGGTTTCACAATGAATTACTCTGATGTGTCATTTTTCTTACTCCACAGAAATGTTCTGTTCCTTGAAGAGGAAACAAAGGCCTTTGCTTTTCCAAGTTATACACGTCAAAAACATCGAAACTTCATAAAACATCTGGTTCTCTCTGTTTCGCAGGATTCTTATTTGGTCACTGACTGAACTCTTATGGTCCAATTAATTAAATTAATGGCTATCTCATAAATTTAAAATATATATATTCCACGTCCTTAAATCTCTGAATCCCAGCTGGGAACCTGAAAGGCGTGAAATACACAGTAATCATCTCACATCAACAGAAACTGATCTTAAAGCTGTAATTACATGATAAATGTCTTTATGACACATGCCCACTATTTGGTCATGCCCTAGAGACAAATGCTACGAGCCAAGAGGATGGGGAGGGGGGAGGAAAGGTGGCTGATATCCAATCCCTTCAGCGTGTTTGCAATTTCATTGGCTTTCTTTCAATGACCTGAGACTTCCAAGAGCATGATAGATATTTCCTAAATATTTTACATTCAGGTAATTACAGTAGTATATGGATTTGCTAGTCAGCTTAGAGGAGACCAATTAATTGCTGCAAATCATGGTATAAGGGATGAGCTTGCAGCAGGAGAAGGGTCACATCTTAATAAAATAGGCAGAGCTGGATGCATATGACTGAAGTCAGTCTCATGCAAGTTTACTGCAGACTGGTAACCTCTACATCCTTTGCTTAAACAAAACCTTTATATATTTGAGGTTCTGCCTGAGTTAGGACCACAGGCTCAGGCCTTAAATTTCAGTGGTTTGCTCCTAGCCAAGCACCAGAGTAGAACAATTTTACATCAGCTTTTATTTCAGCACAACATCCTTTATTTCATTATTTTTTACGCAGGTTTTCAGTAGCACATGACTCAACTTTGACTTTTATTTTTTTAACTGATCTGCTGTGGGCTTTATCTCTCCCAAGACACTAAGTTGACACATCCCTTTTAAAACACCAACCACAGCAGATTTGGGGCCATATTCTCAATATCTCTCTCGTTCCTTAATGCATACAGTATGCAAAAAGAGCATCAGCAAAACCTTTGTGGTGGTCTGAAATGCGCTCGGCTTATAAAGAAAGTTGCAGGTCCCTCATATTTGAGTCTACTGAAACTCGATAGGACAGATGATGCCCTGCAAAATTTTGTCATCCGCTTGGGAAACAGATGGACAAGGTGTCCAAAGAGGTTTCTTTTATTTCTGACTTTATTTCTGATGTCTCTGATGAAGGTAATGTAAAGTAGGCCAGATACTTATTTAATCTTGGAAAGCCTTAAATTGCATCACAGCACAGTTTCCTTTGTTAAAAATGCATAATTGTGAATAATATATATTGAGAAAATGGAAAGAAAAGCAGTTTCACCAGTTAAACGTGCAAGTCCTCGGTGGTGCGGAGGCTCCGAATGCAGAATCCCCCCCAGAAGCCAGTTTTGTACTTTCCAAACACTCATTCAAAAAGACTTGAATGTCTGCTGTTTTATCTACCGGATAAGTAACATCAACAGTTGTGAGAACTGCTGTTGATATGGGGCAGCTAAAGCTTTCAAGGCTTGCAAAGCCCTTTCAAACCAAAAAGTGGGATGGAAATCTCTTTGGAAGTACTCCCAAGCCCACAGAAAACATATGTATATATTTTTCCCTGTCAGGTTATAAGTGTATAGTCATATTTTCAAATACACCTGAGCTACAAAGGAGCTAAGATGAGCCATGCAGCATGGTAGTGATCACTTTGATGATTAAAATGGTCTTGTTAGAGCGTCAGGATTGCGCTCACGTGGCTCTGTACTCCTATTAACCTCTGCATCATAGGCAGATGCTAATTTTGCCTGGAAAACAAGGCAACATGGTGATTTTTACCTTCTTTAGCATACCAGTAAAGCTAGCTGAACTGCATTACAAAGCTATTCTGAGCTAGCTGTACCAAATCATATCAATGACATATTTTTGTAGCTTCATCTAACTCATTGTCAAATATGCCTTGAAAATTGTTTTTGAAGCAGTTGTTTCTCTACAACCATTAGATCTTACTTACTGCCGGTAATCGATGATGCTTCTCAAGGTTAATGACAAAGATAACTTCCGTATTTTGACGTACACATGACTTCTCCTATTGACTTCAAAGGTAATCTATGTGAAGACTGACGCTGGCATTCAGAAAGGAATACTAAAGAGTCAGGTTAATCATTAATCGGCATAGAGATGTAATTATTTTGATGTGAAATGCCATATAAAACGCCATTAAGAACTCCCGCCTACTGCGTAACTTAAATCCTCGTTCCTTTTTAACTTAGCTTGCTCAAAAACACATCAGCTGCTTTTTTAAAAGAAACATGTGCTGGTATAGTTTTTTGGATTAAGGCTTTTAAAACAATCAGCTTACGCACCGTGCTTATTCACACCAAACAGGCAATAAAAAGGGAGAGAACCTCAGTGCGCTGATCACATTTTATAGTTTTATTGTGTGTCAAATGCAACAATGACCAAAATAAAGTAGCATGCAAAGTATCCTGGAACAATCATCCTGTTTTTCAACAACCCCTTGGGTATTTGCATTCTACCACGTAAGGCACGCACGGACGCAACCACCGTACCGGGCGCTGCCCGTGCTGTGCAGGTGGGTGGGAGCCCATCTTCCCTCTGCTGGGAGCATCCCTGGTGCAAAAGGTGGTTGGGGGGGGCTGTTGCCCACCCTGCCCTTACAAAATGTTAAAGTGCGACTGCGAGTTTCCCAGACTTGAGCGAACAATAATAATTTGTTCAGTAAAATGTATCCACCCCCCAATTTTTTTCATTTTTAAAAGGAATCTCACAACGTTAGGAATGACACCAAAAGGTCTCGCCAGAACCAAAGAGCAAGGAGGGTCCTGGAGATAAAGCAAAAGAGCTCCAGGTACTCAGGCATGATGGACTGGATGCCTGAAATGACACTTCAGGTAAGTTCTCGCTTAAATTTAAGCCTGTGAGGAGTTTTGCACACTCAAGGTTAAAATAAGTGACAAATAGCTTTGTAGAATGGGAGCTGGAATTCAGGAACGAAACCGAGTGTGACAATGGGATCTATAATACAGTTATAAAAATACATAGGTGCAATAAAATGCAAATTTGAGGTATACAACAAACGGAGTATCTGTACCGTTTGGCTCAGCTTGGTGTTCTTTGTGGAAAGACGAGTATGGAGAGTGGAATCAGTTTTTACACAACCTTAATCTCAAAGAGCTTTCCTAATATTAAATGCATAAATGAGGGTGGGTTTTTTTTCACTAACAGTCTCTGGAAAAGCTGCAGTTTTAATGCAAATGAGTCCCAAAGAGACAAAGAGAAAATAAATATTTGTTTTTCATTCAATGATCCTGTTAGGTTTTATCTGCTGTGACCCTCCCCGAGCCCCACCATCAGATATCCATGCAAACGGGGCCATTAGAAACGAGCAGCTTTCTTTGAAATTAAATATAGATTTGCCTGAAAATTTCCTTATCTCTTTACATTTACATTTCTAACAATACCCGCGTATTATTGCTAGGCTCACTAGTAAAATTCAAAAAGGTCATTAATAAAAGCTAGTTCGCGTATCAAGGATTTTAGTGACTTGTTTTGCAAAGAAAAGTCCGCTTGTTTAGTACACAGCCTAATTGCTTCCTTTGGCCATCTGCTAAGCAGAGTAAAACCTTGAGTTCACGAAACTATTTTTTTTTCGTTTACAAACTGCTGCAAACACTAAAAGAGAATATCTTGTATACGTTATCTGTGCTGTCCTCAGAGGTGAAGATGGAATATGTGCTCATCTGCATTTTACTGGCATTACCCTACGTAATGAATCACACAGCCTACTCGTCCGGGCCTGTCCCTGCTGACGGTCGTGCGTGACCATCGACCTCCATACCTTCCTCAAACCTGCTCTGCTCTACATCCCCTTTGCCTTGCCCCTGTTGAACAGCAGGGACACAAATTCTCCTTCTGACTTCCCGCTAGTCCTTCCAGGTGGCACAAGATTTGGGAGGGATGAAGGATGGGGGTGTTCCAAGCACAGATGAAACTGGATGCCGCCTTCAAGTAAATGCAGCTCTGCGATCATTTATATATTTTTCAACTTTAATATATGTTTAAATATAAACGTGTTTGAGATCAGATACAAAGTCCCATTAATACAGCTTTTGTCTGGGAGCGTAGGCATGAATGTGAGTTAAAGGTGTACTTGTGACTGTGAATACTAATGAACGGTAAGTAGATGGTGAAAATCTTTCCAGGGATGTTGCAGTGAGTCGAGCAGTACAAACACCCGAAGTGTAGAACTAGCGGTAAAAGCAAAAGAAGTAAATATTTTTAAAATATTAGAAAGAGTCTCATAAAGACAACAGTGTAAGTGAGTAACAGCTAATATTTTTCCATACAGCATTTTCATAGCCTGTAGGATATTTCTTACTCATCTGTGCACAAGATTCCAGTGAGTTTTAACCATCTGGAAATTTAGAAAAATTACAATGGTTACAAGAATGAGCTAATGGAGCAACTAAAAAGACCTGACAGCATGTACCGAAATTATTTAAGATCCAATTTAATATGAAACTAGATCATAAACTAATTAACTGCCATCCTTTAAACTTCCCATATATTCATTTTAGGCTCGAGGAAATGTAATTTCAAAGGCGGCCCGCTGTCTCTTTTCACACATGAAGTGCCTGAATCGCAGCATTCTCACGTGAAGTGAGAAAGCACTGGAGATTTTCGCTGCGCTTATGCGCCGTGCTCGTACGGGGCGTGCAGCCTTGTGCCACCGGAGATGCAGCGGAAGAGGCATCTGCCAAAGGCTCTTCGGCTTTGAAGGGCTCTGCCATCTTTAGAGCAATTTTCCGTTGGGAGCCTGATAACATTAAATGAAAGATTGCCATTTCTTTTAGTGGGTTTTGGATGGCCCACAGAAGCGACAAAACGTTTTCCGATCACTGCCAACTTTCAGAAGTAGCCTTTCTGAGCACAAGGCAAGCGCTTACGGAAGGGCTGCAGACTATTCTAGGACTTGACCTTTCATTGCGAGGAGAAATTTGGCTTGCTGCAGCAAAGCCCAGAAGCATCTATTTTGTCGAGCACTAGATGGGCTGCCTGTGCACTGGTCACCCCGCAGGCTCCAGCCTTTCACAAGCAAAGCATCCGTCGGGTTTTATATCTCCCTCCTGAAATTATAAGGACGCGGAGCCTGCTCCTGCCCCCATTGAAGCCAAGGAGAGACAACTCCTTGACTTGATTGGGAACGCGTTCAAGTAATGAATCAGGTGGGTTTGGTGGAAATTTGCAATTCAAAAGCTGCCATTAGAAAAGTAGCATTTGAAACTGTGTTGCTGTGTTATGCCTCATGTAGATCAGTATCAAATTAAATTTCCCTATTGTACCTCTTATGTTGTTAACACAATGCAGGGAGTGTTGTTTGCCTCATCTCCATCCTCCTAACTGCAACATCCTTTTCAGTTTAAACTATACAGAAGTGAATAATTATTGAGGCCTTCTGTTTACCATCTTTAGAAGATTTAATTTATCCCAATAAACATTGTGAAGCAGACCTTTTGCATTTGCAATGACATATAATTTACTCGGAACAAATGCTTTGGGTTCAGTATAAAGACCATTCATCAGGCAAATCTGAATCAGAGGCAGCTTAGAAAAAGAATCCTTTGTCTAATTGTTTTCCATCACAAACAACATGTGGGAAAGAGATTTAGGCAATATTTTCAAACATTATAAGCTTCATAATTATTGTCCTCTGCAAACCTGGTGATAGTTTTTGCAATCACAATTGCACTTTATCTGTCTAATCACCTATTCACTGTGACCAATTACAGACTTGGCATTGATGAGGAGGCATTTAATAATATTAAATACAAAACCCTAGATTTGAATAATGTTGAGTTTATGACACAAACTAACAAAAGCCAGGAAATTCAAAGGCAAGGTTTACGCTCCATCCTTAATTCATGGCATTCTGCCGAGGCATAAGAGCACATATGAGCACTGCGGAGCTCTCCCCTACACAAAGATCGTTGCAGCGCTGAGTTACAAAGGAATAATAAAGTCTTGAGATTAATTTTTAATGTTTAGGTCTTTTGCACATTTACCATGTAACTGCGACAATATTCTTCTTATGTGTTATGTTTGCAGCGCTCTTTTACTGTACAAACCTTTGGGGAAAAGGAGTTAGAGCCTGGTATTTTCTACAATTCCATTTAACACCACTGTCCTGGCACGAAAAAAAAGGTTGATAAAAACAGGGAGTTCCCCCCCATTTTTTCCCTGGTGGCTTCTATTGATACAGGCTTCTCTCTGCAACAGTGCGGTAAGCATTGCTGTCCAAGGATGGAACTGATACACAGAAAGTCCCACTCACCGGCATAAATTAGAGGAGTTTTGAGGCTGCTCTAAATTTAACCAAGCTGAAATTAATTTCTGGGTACCCTGAGCAAAGAGTGATGGAAGGAGAGGGTGGAGCAGCATCTTCTCTCCATCCTCCGCTTACAGATTCAGTCTGGTTTGTCCACACCTGAAAATGGGTCACAATATTATTCCATTTTCCGATATCACTATTGAATACAAAGTAATATAGATATGCCAAAGCAATGTAGAAAATACATTGTCTTTTTTTTCTCAGTAAAGATGCATCTTATTCATAGCTACATATTGTACACAGACAGCTTTTTTTGAAGTTTTCAGTTTCCTTCAAAGAAATACAGTGGCTTTCAGACAGATATTTTGAAGAATCAAGTAAATTAGCTATTTTGATCCTGTTACTAATTTTGATGCCATATATTTGTTATGCTGCAATCTAGAATGACAGCTTCACGGGCAGCAAGACCTCTCACATAAATACCTAGTTTTAAAACTAGATTTTGCCCTGATAAAATGTAATGGCTCCGAAACAGCTGTTATGGTCTATCATGTAAATCCTTCTTCGTTTGTGGATTATTGACCAAATGGACTCTAATGGGAGTTCTTTGGAGGTGTTCAATCTATTGTATCCCTCCAGCTGCATCTGATGTGCTTGTTATTTGCCCTTTGCAGCTTTAGGGCTATTATGTGAGTCCAGCTGCTGACAATACATGCAAAAAAATTCTTATAAACTATAGGGAGGTTAACCCCTCCTTTGCTTTTAAATATGCATTTTTGTGACTTTTTCCTCTATCCACAATCATTATTTTTTTGACAGACGCTTTGGTGAAAAGAGAGGAAAAAAGGCAGGGGCAGTTATTGATTTTTCTGAGCTTTCAGCTTGGGAAGCATGAAATAGGAGGAGCCTCCCATGGAGAAGGAGGGGAACGAAGCCACAAAGCAGCCTGTCCTTGTCTCTCTTTTGCAGCTCTTCTGGGAATGGCAGCGAAAAGGAATCGCTTTCATTGTTCAGTGACATTACAAAAGTGGATCAGTTATTCCAGAAACGGAGGCAGAAGAGTCAGCAAAGATACGTATCGAAATAACTCAAGTGATGGAGATAAAGTTGGTGGCCAACGCCAAAGGAGCTGGGGACTACCAAGCCCCCGGAGAAGTGACGAAAGGAGCCCCAGGAACAGCAGAGGCAGCACAGCCCATCCCTTTCATTGCTCTGACTCCTGTTTTAGTCCAAAAGCACAGGAAAACATACACTGCAAAAAAAGTAACTAGCATGTTCGCGTCTTGTGGCGGAAAAAAAATAGTACAAAGCTGCATAAAGCACAAAACTTCACTAGTAGCATTTCAGTGAGCGAGGGGAGAGAGGGAGGAGGCACCTCTGGGTTCGTGATGGGAAGTAATCATCATTTTTATATGAGAAAATAAATTTAATTGCATTTTTAAAAATAATTACGGGGAATAACTCTCACTAAAATATTATTTTTTCTTGAGGTTATTTATAGAGGCTCCTCTCTATTCGATATAGCCTAAATTCTAGACGACAACAGACCTTGAATGTCATTAATACCAATATATTGGCATGGTTCATATTTATGCCAAAATATGTTAAAGAAGCCTCTATTTTCTTCTGAATATTCTTCTCATTTTAAAGACAGACAAAAAAAAAAAAAAAAAAAAAACCCAAGAGAAATCACAGATGACTTCCCATTCATGAGGCATGATTTACCATGGCTGTAATTCTTGACCTACAATTTCTGCAGACATTTTAGAGCTATCAAACAACAGAAAAAGCAGTCCTGCACTTCTGGTGAATCAGTAGCAAAAGGGGAGAATTTTGCTTCCTCAAGAAAGAAAGATCAAAACACAAATCACCCCATTGCATAAGAAATACAATTAAATTAACAAATATAATCTGTCTTAAAAAAATACATTCAAACATTCAATTTGCATAGAAACAGGCAGTGCTATTCATTTTGAGACAAGAAAATCAAAAGTCATAGCTAGCAGCCACTCTTCTAAACCAGATTTTGAGCACAACCCCCCCAGGGCTGTTTCTACCAATTTTCCAATAAATCATGTAATGACTTTTAGAAAAGACAGATATTTAATTCTTGAATTAGAACTATAGGACCATAACCAAAGACTGACAGCCCTCTTATTCTGCCATACTCCCATACAAACCCTTTCAGCTGATTGGCTGTGAAATAATGCAATAATTAGGCAATTAGATATTTGGGAGAATGTAGAATGAAGCACTGAGCACTGACCTTTATTACATAGATCAAAGTACACTGGAAGAATGGCCAAATATATCTTGTTTACAAGCCCTTATCAATTTTTTTCAGTGTTTCAAAATTAAGAATTAGGGGTCGTACCTCCACAGCTACACACACATTTGCACTTGATATTAGATACAGAGGAGAAAAGTCACACTCTTTGGGCGTAGAAAGCACCCATTCTTTAATTACTAGTTCTTTAGTAACACACATTGATTTAAACCTATAATATATATTGAGTAGCAATAAGACAAACATTGCAAACTAAATGTTCCCAAATAACTTCTCCCTTATTGTTAATGGTGTTACTGGGAAGAGTGAGGAAAAAGAATGAAAATGAACTATAAACACAATCAGCCAGTTCTGGAGATCCTTTCTTCTCCGAGTCCTTGCTCATCAGTAGAGGGAAGCATCTCTGGACACCCAAACTTACAAAGGGGCTTTAATTCTTTTTTAGTTCTAATCGTGAAAAATATGAGCATTCCTTGAGGCTGCTAAGGTGGGCTGGGGCCTAACAAAGCCCACTCAGAAATCAGAATAAGTCCTTTGACACAAGGCTGTAGGACCAAGCCAGCATTCAAGGAGAAAGAAGTACAACTTAACGGGTAAATTTCCTGAAATTCATGTATTTCAACCATGGGGAAAGCCAAGGACTATATCTCTTGACCAGAACCTCAACCCTACCCCAGAGTAGGGGTGTTTCAGAGGAATTCGGATAGGTGTTGATTGCAGAGTGATAATTCTGGAGCATCTGCTGGCTTACATGAACCGTACAATGGATGGCTCATGTTTGCGTGGGCGTACCTGTGTTACGGAGCACATGAATTTGGAAAATGAGTTTGGTCATAATGTCTCTGTGGTTCCTATATTGGCATCAAACCAGGGGGGGCAGTTATTTGTAGTAAACCAGAGGTACTGGGCGTAAACAATCTAGGGAAACCTTCATTGGTGGAGGTGTGAGCTGTCAAAGGAGGAAAGAAAAGCACATCACTGCAAAACTCTTTTGTTTTCTTCGTGCTTCTGGTTGTTGGGATTTATGTGTTTAACTTTTATCCTGACTGGAAGGAGAAGAATTTGTAAATTTTTCAATGAGTTGGTCAGAAGTTTTCGATTTTCCCCCTCGGTGGCACTGTTCTTGTCGTCGGGGACAAAGTGCTAATTAGAAGGTGCTAGAGCGTGCCCTTTAGTGGCAGCTCCTTTGAACCGGTCTAACTGTGGAGAAACTCCTTCTCAGTCTGTAAAAGTTACGGCATAAAAATTTTATAGCTTGCACAGCTGGAATCCGCGAACATGGAAGTTCCCTCTGAGCAAGACATATAGTGAGATACAAAGTCTCTTTAATGCATAATTTGTGAGTGAAGCTAATTTTCTAATTTAAGTTGCATATTGCTTCTTTGGGGTTTTAAAAGAATATTCTGGCTCTAAAAGCAAGAAATGTGATTATCTCTGCGTATGCCTGTGGAAGCCAAGGAGAAAGGCTGGAAGCAGCAGATGCACCTAAAATATAACTATTTAAAATAAAAACCTGGTGTCAGAAATTACTCACAGCCCATTCCATCTCCTTCCCCCACCCCCAAATAAAAATACAGTTACTTTTGCAATTACAGACCGTCCTCTTACTCGTAGCTAGTCCCATTGAAGCCCCCACAGTGCCACTGCAGACTTTGGAAAATTAAACCCTTTTTGAAGAGGTGAGTTTTCACAGGCTTACATTCGTTAGAGATCATCTTGGATGTAAATAAAAATATTCAGACGTCATTTGTTTAAATCTGTATTGTGTACTGCTTTTTGCTAATATTCAACAAGTAGCTGAAAACAGCCAGTGACATTCATGTGGCCACTGATAATTTAAGAATTTCTTTTAGACACGTCATATTCTACAGCTTGTCCATCAGGACTTTCAAAATGAATACACTCTAACGTTTAAACACAGAAGAATATATATGTGCCTACACATTTTTAGATATTAATATTTGTATGAATATATTGTAGGCATATTTTGTATGTTATGTAAATCTCAACTCAAAGTAGACCTTCCGTAATCTCCACGCCCATCCCAAGATACTAATGCCTTGGGGAACTTCTGAATTAACTTCGCTGGGATTTGAGTTAGGCTTCGTAACATTCCTAAGAGGAGGAAAAATCTGAGGTATGAACAGCTCTGTGTGACTATTAAAACTTCTACAAATGAAACTTCGCTGCTTTCAGGCGCGCACATGAGCTTCATCCCTCTCTCCTGTGCATGTAACTCATCCAGATGTCAGAGGGCTTTTGTGAGTCTCCCTTGTTTTCATACCATGAATGTGGCTTTTAAAAAGTATATGCCTCCAGATGCCTCATTTGAAAATAACGTATTGATCAGATTGAACTGTTTTGTTCACTTAGATGCATATTAGAGGAAAAAATTAGTCAAAACTACAGACACAAAGAATACTCATTTATAAAAGTTTGCAAATAGGTTTCTTCTTGGTAGAGATCTGGGATACCTAATAAGGATATCTATACTTATCAGTCAATCAACATTTTCTACTGGACATGACCAAGTGATCTATCCCGTGGTTTTGGACCTGGTGCGGTGGAAGAGACTGAGGACTGGGAGAGAACAGGACTGTCCCTTTGGGGATAGCATGAAGTCACGTTGACCTACGGTAAAATTTTACACTGCCCTAAATGATTCAGAGCCTAACGCAAGTCCAGGGCTTCAAAATTTGTACCTGGATTTGCGGAGGGACAGCTCTGAAAGATCAGTGTTGTCCGCGGGGGAAAACGTACCATCACCTTCCCAGCCCCGTGCATGCGGGGTCAGTAAGTCAACCTGCATTTTGGGGGCTGAAATTATTATTTATCCCTTGCTGCTCCGTAGACCTTCTAATTAAAAGGCCAGGGCTGTACAGCAAGGTTTTGCCATCAGATGTGTTGGTTAAGAGTAAATTCCAACTGTAGATTAAATGTGTACAGAGTCTTGTTGTTTTGATGTCTTGCCAAGAAACTTTTAAAAATCTAAACTAAATAAAAGAAGAATAGTCATTACCACTTTTTTGGGGGTGTAGACAAAATGGAAATCTCCAAGAGTTCTTTAAGGGGAGAAGTCTTCATGGAGTTTCAGTTTATAGAGTCTGGATTTTGGGTTTATGCCCAAATGTGTATATAGTGCAAACTTAAGAAGGTGCATTAAAAATTTAAAACAATATATCCCTATACCAGGTGTGGGCAGAGGCTGTGTTACCAAACTATCCTTCACTTTCATTTTTAATTAGCATCAGGAACACAATAAAATTAAATAAATCAAGCGAACAAGTCAGGAGAACGTATGCCCGGTTTAAGCTAAACCTGCCATAAAAGCCTTTTTCCAGTATAGTACAAACAGCAAAATTATTGATTAACTTGTATTACTCCACAAGAAGAACAAATTATTGCTGATTAAAGCCATGCAGGTGATAAAGGAACTTAACCAACAAAAGCTGCCAGCTTTAGGTTAGGAAACAGCTGTGTCCCTAATTATGCAGTCTGATTTATACTCTATTAAATCAGTATATAAGTAACCCATTTCTCTGAAAGCATTTAAACCTCTTATATTCCACCAAACACAGCAATTTTATTTGAAATAAATGTATCCAGCTCTTTTGGGAACATATGGTATATTTCTCTCTTATTAATAATTCAGTTCAAATGAGCAAAAATTAGTTGGTGCAGTTACAGCTGATTTTGTCCTGAAAAGATCTGCATTAATTTTAGACGTTTTGTAAATTGGGCTATTAAATAAAAGCATTATATGTGAATTACCCTTTAAATTTTAAGCAAGTTGGTAGTTTAATGGTATTTTCTAGTCAGATTCATTTTCGATCTCTAAAAAATTATAGTCATTATGGTAAGACAAATTTTTGAAACCTGCTACTTCCATCCAATTACATATTGTACTAATAAGTAAACTAGAAAACTTTTATGCTTCATTTTCTCTGCTTTGTCTTTTCTGTCAGGTGACAATTTCTCTCCTCGTTATCTCTTGTGTAAATAAGAAGCTGACCTCAAACCTCCTCACTGGTGAGATCCACCTTAACATGTCTCAGTGGCTTCTGCTTCTCATCGGTATAACTTCTGCCGGTTGCTGTTTCCACACATCATTTCTGGTACGTGCGCGTGTGTTTCTGGGCTGGCAGTGCCATGCATCAGGGAATTAGGAGGAAAGCGCGTACATATTTTGTATGAGAGAAATTTCAGTATGCTGCTGTGTTAGTCTAAGATGATCATCAGCTCTTTGTGATATATTCTCCTCTCAATGCAAGTGCATAACTTCTATTAGCGTTAATGGGAGTTATATTCATGAATCAAGAGGATATGCCCTCGTAAGTTTAAGTTCTGCTTCTATGGCAATGACCAAATTGGTTTAAAAATGTGTGGTTAAAGTGGCATGTGATGTGATGTAATGATGTTCCCAGTTAGTAGTTATACTAAGACGTTCCCAGTAAGTAGTTACGCTTACTAAGCAGTCAGTCTTCCCTTTTCAAAGGACACAGAGAAGCATAAGCACATGGACAGGGTACAAATAATTCAGGAGTGTGAAACCTAATTAGATTTCTAGGCAGCTATTTTTAGTGTCGCTTTTTGATCCCTTCGGAAGGTTTGTGGTCTGACATGCTGCCGCATGTGAGTTCACTGCTAAACATTTTTACAGTCATGTTTTGCATGTGAGTCTGGAACAAAGAAGCTTAACTCTTTGATTTTATTAACAAATTTGGACCTGGGAGCCAATGGCATTTTCCAACACACTGTAGCGTATCAAAGAAGCAGTATTTTCTTTCCTGTTGCCCTGGGTTTATTTTTGTAGCTTGGGTTGCTTTAGCTGCTGAGTGCCCCACAATCAGCAGTTACGTGTGCAAATTAAAGAGAACAGCCACTTAGATTTCCACGTGTAGGATACCTCAGAATATTATAGCATAAATCATTCTAATTTTAATAACTGCTTTGCTCACATATCTTCATTCATGTCTGTACCTTTTTTGTTATATTATCTACCATTTTAGAAAGCTATCTAGCTTACTTACAGAGTTAAATTCAGACAGTCTAAAGGTTAATGTGAAACACTGGGAAGACATTATGAGCACAGCAGTATATTTTAAAGGCACTGAGCTGTTGGAATTGCTGAGACTGAATGCTCAGTGTAACTCCCCACTTCTGCACCCACGAGGCTTACCAAGAAGCCCCCTCTTCTGCATGCCGATGAGGTTCTGCATGCCCCAACGCACTGGCGCTAGGCCTGTGAGATACCGTGGTGATCAGTCTCAAATAGAAAACTCTTGTATTCTTTGTTTCATAAGAACCCAGATTAAATCAGATTTGCATCTCATTCGATCCGGAAGAGTGTGCTGGTGAGGATACCCCATAGCTTTCATTTGCACCCAGATCCTAGAGTTATGAGTTCAGGGACTCTCAGGTGGCTTTGGTGTGGCACCACTGGATCTTGTATCCCTCTGACACCCCAGTCTAAGTATCCTTCCAGCAGCAGAGGACAGTCTTGGAAGGGGCTATGCAGGAACAAGTGTCACTTTCAGTGGGTGAAGTGGAAATGAAGGAGGTAGAGAAGGAAAAGTTAGCCCATCTGCAACAGGTATGTCCATGCCCTGGTGGTCTCCTGTCATAGGGCACGGCTCCGTCTTGGTCCCATCCAGCAGGTCATCCCCATAAAAGTCTGCATATTGATAAGGAGCAGGGAGAGATTCACCGTGGAATGGGAGGGGGCATCAGAGCCAGCACTGGCACAAGTGGCCACGTGCTTCTGGTGTTTTAAAGATCATCCATTCTCCATCGCCTGAGTTTTTGGGCATGGCGTTTGTCTGTTGAGCTGCTTGCAGGCCCCCACAGTCCTGGACTTTGTCTGCTCTGGTGAAAGGCCATGAGGCAATCTTGGCAGGAGCTGGGCAGAAAGTACTCCAGGCACCAGATACCAATGAAACTGTCCCTGACACTAAATTATGTAAAGAAATAGCCACACGGCATCAATAGCCAGTTAAAGAGACCAAGTCTGATCTTCTGTGTGGTTTATGCTGTTTTATCTACACTTGATCCTGTTGAACAAGTCCCAGTTTTACAGCACTCTGAATACAACAAGAATCAAAATTGTCTTTGCTGGATGTTTACGTTCATTGAGCAACAGATTTAAAAAAAAAAAAGTTTCAGAATTTTTTTGAGAGTACAATGAAGAAAATCCTTATATTGGACAAGAACAACAGTTTTACCTGTACTGCCAAGTTCATAGATCAAGGGGAATAATTCCAAGTGCCACTTAAGGAGTTATATTTTTTTCCTGAAAAAAAAATAAAGCAGAAAGATTTCCATAAAACGCAGAGAGAACATACATATTTATCTTATTCTAGAAAACTTAATACCATTGAATGAAAAAAGACATCTGGCATACAATTATACCCAAACCAGCTGCACTGGGTGTTTAAATCCACTGACGGGTACTTTTTCCCCCCCCTCCTTAAGCTGAGGAGGCAATATTTTTCCATTACACGTTAAAAGCTCTTTGCAGCAATCCAGACCTGGTTTCCATTGGATAGTCCCTCCTCATAGTGCAAGGCAAAGGCAAGTGGATGGATAACATCAGACAGTGCTGTTTCTTTTACACACTCTCAGGTCGCCATCGGCTGTGCCAATCCCTGGCTCAGCGCCATTTGCTGTTTTTCTCGAACGGACGCGAACAGGACTTTTTGCTATGTGACTTTTATCAGGATATTTATATGAGCACCTGTGATGTGTATGGGTGAAGGGGAAGAGCGCATCATCTTATCTCTTCCATACCTTACCTGTTCTCCTGCTGCCACTGCTTCCCCCCGACATCCCCCGCCTCTAAAGCCCACTCAGAGAGAAATCCTCAGGTTAATAATGGTAAGTACTGATAAGATGAAAAAGGCAATAAAGTGTGTTCAAAGGGGCACTCTTTGATCTTTCAGCAATATTCTACTTCCACTGATCTTGAACACTGTCAATACTTTAATGACACAACCAACCTGGCCCAGAGGGTGCAAAGCTGGTAGAGCTCCATCCCTTTACGCTTGCTCTCAGCCTGACCAATGCAAACAAAGACCAAAAGAGCATGGTGGTATTCCCTCTACTGAGTTTCACGAGCAATAGATCAAGAGTCTTGGTCCTTTCCAGTGAAATGACTCTTTCAGTCCTATTCGCATATCCTCAGCCTCTTGCTGTTCCCTCAGTAGAGAGATTGTATTTAAATAATATTTGATGTGTTTAGTTTTTTAACCTTTATTTGCATAGAATAAATAAGCAATTAGTGAGTAGGTCATATTGATATGTGTAGCTGGGCACAGCCTTCCCTCTCTTAGGCTATTCCTCCAAGATCTTTCAAGTGCTTAGGCGTGTAGGGTTTTTTGTTTGAGCAAGCAGAGCCTGATGGAAGACCTGTGTAGGACAGACTCTGAGGCGGTGGTAGCCCTGTGCGGAGCTATCACCCTTAGACCCCATCCACACTGGGATGCCTCTGATCCCACACAAGGTGTTGTAAGGAAGAAGAAGAGGTTGCTCCTGGTCTGGTTTGGAAGCTCTCCCCAGGTCAGCCAGAGGGTCAGGTGCTGCTGACAGCGGTACCTGATGGGGGGAACCTCTCACCTGCACCCCCATCCTCACCCACACGTGTGCACGGTCACTGCTGGGAACTTCTCACGAGAGTTTCCACTACCCCTTCTTTCACTTTCTATATCAGTAGGTTTCAGGATAAACTGGCTTTGAGCACGAAGGGGCAAAGTTTGCAACAGATAATTCTTTGGGTTTCAGACGCTTTCCCAGGGAGGAATTTTCTTGTAATTGCACATTTTCCATTGTGAGAAGATGTCAGGTCTGGTGAGAGTCTAATTGCCTCATTCATAATTAGGCTATCTTCACCCCGTCTCTCCGCCGGCTGCTGTCAGTAATGCAAGCCCATGTGAAGTGGGTGAGAGGAAAGCCAGAGTTTCCCCATCAAAAGAAATTTTTCTTCTGAGATAGAGACGCAAGCACACACTTTTATAGGAGTTAGATTATTAAGATCATTAAATCATTATGATTTTGAAATAATACATCCACAGAAATGTTAAGATATGCATGAGAAGAAGTAACCTTCCTTCCTCATATTCCCCATCATGCCCTGAATTTAGCTTTATTATTCCTTTAAAAGTTACTTTTGCCATAGTCTTTCTATCATTCACTTTGCAAGTCTTCAGCTGGGGGGAGTATAGTTGTTTCATCTGACTTATCGTCCCATCAGTGTGAATTCACTGTGGAAATACAAATGAAACGGCAACCATTCCCATGCTAGCCTGTCCCTGACAGAGGAAATTCCATGTTTTCAACTATGGCTGCTGGTTTAGGAAAGTGAGAATACATACATCTCCATCTCAGAGTCAGCACCATAATTTCTATCAGGATTTAATATAATAATTGAGAAAATAACAGATATATCAATGTATTTTTCAAATGGAGCAACAATTAAAAAATGCAAAATACTGCTGGTAGTAGCTAATTGCTGGACGTGTCCCCAATATTCTGTATCTAACAATGAATTGCCCTGAATGTAATTTAAACTAAGTAAAAATAAGGAATCTCAAATACTTTTCTGGAAGATTTAAAAGCAAGTTAGAAGAGTATCTGTAAACAATTAAACTGCAGTTTTATGATGACACAGAATTTAGTAATGAGGCTTCATATTTGTCTCCAACATGCAATAGATTTGAAATAAACCCCATTCCATGTCAGAAAAAAGCAAAGCCTGAATTGACAGTGCAGCAGAGAATTTATTTTTTCCCTTTTCTCCTTAGCTGAAGTTATTATCACAACTGCTAGAGAATTTGTGAGATTGGGAGATAAGAATCATTATGATCCATTGGGGACTCGTCAATCACAGCAAACTGCTACCAGAATCGAAATTGCATCTGCATTTGAATTAGCAACATTACTCGCCAATTTAGTTCAGAGTGAACATTTTTCCATTGAAGATGGAATTAAATTAGAAAATGAGTGAGTCTTTAATTTCCAGATTATAAATCACTGAAAATAATTCAACTCCTGTACCTTAAGGCCAATTACATTATCCTAAGCGACATTTTATCTCACAACCTTCCAAGTGATTTCATGATGGGGAACCATCACACAAATCAGTTTTGCTCTAGTAGCAAGAAATATATCTGCCCAGAGTTACACATAAAATACTAGGAACAGTTTTAATGCTGGAGCTTATTTTACATGAAATTTGATTGTCTGTTTGATAGCATATTTTCATGTATTAATGAACTGATGCATATACCAGAAATGGTCAGCATAGGTGTCCAAATCAGATAAAAAATGTAAAAAGTTAGTAGCTGATTTAATTTTTGTCATTACCATGCGACAAACCTTTAAAAAGAGCATACTCTTGTACTTTGGGTACAAATGACATAAAGATTTAAAGTCACTGGGTCAAAAAAGCCTTTTATTTTTTCCCAAGAGCCCAAAGATATCAATACCACAAGAACTTGATGAAAATAAGAATTATTTAGTTTTAGCAAAGAATAGACAGATTGTTAATTGTTCTTAAAGGAGAAATAAATTGTTCCTAAGTGCAGATATTTTTCTCTCTTTTTTTTCCCTTGATAAGGGCAGAAGACAGGACACCAGCCTGCCACTCTCACTGACCTGGTGGTATGTTAAAAAGGATGCAGTATTAAATCAGAGTGCTTATGGATGTAAATGGGCATGTCTGCATGTGCATGTCTCCTGACCCCACACCTACTATGAGATTTCCCTCCTTATAATCGCAGCCTGGCCCAGACAAATCCAGCAAATTCCTTTTCAAAATGTAAAGATCTTGGTTTCTCGTCCTTGGGACATCTGAAAAAAAACCTTCTGATGGGGTTGTGGTATCTTCCCATTGCAGTTCTTTGGATCCTGGCCTGGCTTCTCCATGCCAACCCAACTCTAGCAGGACCCTTGTCAGCAGTACTTTGTCATCATTCATGAGGCCAACAGGCATCCATGGGACTTATCACGCAGAAGATCTCACCTTAGCGACACGCCACATTTGCTGCTGAGCTGACTAACTAGCCCACCCTCAAGAACATCCTTGATCATCCCAGTAGTCCTTTTCTGCACCTAAACCAGTAGGATTTCTTCTTTTTTGGCTGGTTATCGTTCAAGGGTGTTTAGACTGTTCAGGACTGTGAATGAACAATTGTATTTGTTTTCTAGACAGAAACCTATTGGCAGGTGATGTCTCTTTGAAAAGCAGATTACTTCTGGCTACTGAACATCTTACAATCCCAGAAAAATGTCTTGTATACTCACCTAGGTAACAGCTGCTTCTTTGGGTTGTGTGGGCCAAAGGAAAACTAAACCATAATATTGCTCGTGGAAATTTCTGTCCCATTTCTCTGAAAACTCTGACAACAAAGACTTCATTTTCTCACCACTCTCCTCCTCCTTGACCTTCTGAAAGACTCCTGAATCTTGTCCTGTACTGGCTTTTGCTGTCTTGGTCACTGGTCATTCTCCTCTTTCATTTGCTCTTTCTTCTGCATCTTCTTCAGGGGACCACTTCATCTCATCTTGCCATACTTGGTCATTCTCATCTGCCCATGCTTTTCGCTATACACATTTCATTTTTGCCATGATGCCAGAGAGAATGAGCTTAAATAATAGTCAGTGAACAGTCACAAATAAAGCATATGATACTCATTTTTATGTATAGAATATAAAATACATTTTATCTAGACCCACACTATATATATAAAATAGTAAATTCACTTTTTGATAGTTAGCCATCTGAGCTGAAATTTAGCTTATTGTCATTGCTAATTACTAAACCCTAATTAGCTTCATTCGTTTCATCTAATTGTTCACTTCATTGACTTGTTGCGTTTTACCTTTATTAACCTCTATTCCGAATAGATGAATCTATCTTTAAACATTTTATAGTATAAAATCATGACACAAATGCCCTACCATAAAATATATGGTGTAGACGACCAATGTATTTTTTCCTTACCGAATGCCACCTGACCACTCCTGACTTGTCACGTGTGCCTACAATTTGTATTGTAAAATCACTATCATGCGATAGAGAAATGCTGCTGTACTTTTGCTTTATATGCCTTATATAACTCTATATAACTTGTATTTTTACCACTTTCTGGAACAAACAAACAATGGAGCTCACTTATTAAAATTGTATGTCTAAAGACAGGCCCCTATTTAGAACCTCTGAAATAACCTCTTAGTTAGTTAACTTGGATATTTAACCAACTAGACCTGAGCTGTGGAAGATGATAAATTGATTGCAGATGACAGACTGCTCTGTCTGTTTGATCTTGGTTAGGTAGAGTCAGTATCAGACTTCGTGATATTAAATGGATAAATATCCTACGTTTCTCATTTTTCAATTCATGTCAGCCATCACCAGATCACTATTGACGTCCAAAGTATTCAAACAGAACTGTTAAGGGGCCCATCTGCAAAAACCTTCTGATACCCTGCCATCAAGAGGAACCTAGAGCTGTGCATGAGGCATCCAAGCAAACCTTCTATATAATAAAAAAAAATTTATCTGGCCGGGATCTACAAAAACCACCTGCGGAACAGGAGGAAGGTATATTGGCCAGCAAGTAGGACCCACAAAGGCTTATTCCTTATCCATCCTATCTGTTTAAGTTCCTTTCCCTATGCAGGGTCCACATCCATGATCTCTGCTCTGAAGTTAGGCACCTGAGGAAGCTGTTTCCCACAAGGCATGAGAAAAAAGGGCCAGGTCTTGGGCATCCTGTCTGCAAGGCCCTGATTCAGACGTGTCCTCTTGCTAAAACAGCTTGAACTCCTGCTTCACTTCCAAGTGAAGCCCTCAGTGTCAATATTTGCAGTTCAGTCCTCCAAAACAGTTCTGTCTGTGAATAAAGAAGATCTCTCTGTTATTCAGGGAGATACAGATCGGTGCCTTCTCAGCAACGAGATGGCTTTTCACAGGAACTGAAGTGGATGTGTCTCTATCATCACCGTTAAAGTAATTTGTTATTTCCAATGTTTATAACAAAACTTCTTGCATAAGAAGTGCTCAGATCATACTAGCAGACTCCTGTATCACATATAAATTCAGTGGAATACTGTTCAGTTTATTGATCATCCCTGAGCTTAAAGGCAACAGTGGGCTCTCAGTGATGCTGGGTGTTTAGTCCTGGGTGCCTGGAGAAAGCATGAGTTTTCAGGGTGAGCCAAGTACTGAGAAACACTTTGATGATCCATATTTTGGAGCTGGGATTGTGAAAATTTGTGGGTTTGACATTATCTCATGCCTCTTCCCTTTGAGGTGGGTGTCTTCTGAGGCTATTTAAGGTCTGTCCTGATGCACTGAGAAGGGGACCCCCTACAACTTGAACCCCAGAGTCCCGTGGTGAAGAGAGTAGCCCATCCACATGATGGATTAACCTTTTTCCTTGTAAATGAAGATACAGTCCCATGGACAGATAATTTTCTGACAAAATGAATTGAACCATCTTTCTGTTATATTTAGCCTCTAATCCCCTACAAATGCATTTTTGACCAATCTTTTTTCGTTTTGTCATGCTCTACAGATTGTACCCAGAATTCAGCAATGCCACAGTAATTGAAAACTGAATAAAATTTCCCATCTATATTTATTTGAGTTTTGTTCTGCAATACCATTCTATTATTCTATTCATTTAACTTCTGGAAGGTAGCGAAATAACAATAAATATGGAATTGTTGCACTTAATTGAACATATAACACAAAGTTGCTGTTTCTCTAGGTATTTTGTACCCTTTGCTTCCAGCACATTTAATTATGTATGAACTCTTCAAAAAAAAAAAAAAAAAGCCCTCTCAAATAATGTGAGTCGTCTACTAGGAGAGAAGATTTAAAGATGATAAATGTTATTTAGAATCACTATGATATGATTCATATTGTGATGCGATTGGGAACAATATTAAAACCCACCAAGGCTATTATACCTAAATTTTTGTTTCAATTCATGCAATATTGCTGCTGCTTAATATGATTTCTATTTACTTCTTTCCATTGTTAGTGTTTTATTGAGGTTGTGTCGGCTTTATCAAGCTAATCTCTGCTGCAAATGGAGGTCAGCAGAGCCAAAGCACTGGCAAAAAGCCTGTCTCCATTATATTCTACTTGGTATGAATTTACTTGAAAATCCTCTCTCTAATATAAACTCTTTCTTCACCATTCTTCGATTATAATATTTCTACCTGCACAAACCCTGACAGCTTGATATTTAAAAGCTATATAAACTCTCATAATCTAATTTTATATTCTTTTTTTCTAAAGAGGTACTGTAGCTTATTTAAAGTAACAGTGAATGTGTTCATTGAAAGGTTTAAAATCAGGCAATCTTGGCCATCAATAAAAGCTTGAATTTCAGGTAATTTAAATTATAACTTAAAAACGTGCGCGGCTACTCTTAATGACAATGACAGTGAGCCGTTAATTTGTGTTCTGCTGGTGTCAAGGGTGAGGTAAGTAATCCTGTCATGCCCTTGCTAGAATACAATTTGGCAAAACAGGATATTGTAGAAGCTTTATAAATCTTATATCTCTATTTCTCCTTGTACTGGTCTAGGGAATAATGAAAAAGAGCGACACATAAATTTA
The DNA here is from genome assembly GCA_008711295.1 of Anarhynchus alexandrinus. Taxonomy (NCBI): domain Eukaryota; kingdom Metazoa; phylum Chordata; class Aves; order Charadriiformes; family Charadriidae; genus Anarhynchus; species Anarhynchus alexandrinus. The sequence continues at coordinate 373,363 of VUYV01000365.1, read as the reverse complement.
CCTACCAAATGGGGTATGCTCTCTCTCTCTCTCGAATACCCACACATAACTCCCATTAACATTAGTATAAAATATACATGCGCACCAAGAGGAAGAATAGCCTACCAGATATCCGGAGGTCTAGAATATGAGCACAACTATATTCCCTTTAGTAGCTGCCGATCCATCCCAGATCACAGGGATTTATATTTTTTTTTTGGTTAAACACTGAGCCTAAAACATTTGCATAAAAATAACTACAGGTAAACTGCAAAAGAATAAACTGTACATCAGAGACAGTCTTAAATCTCTTTTTGTTTAAGGTGTTAGGTTCGCACAGTTCTAGTCACAGTTTAAAAGCCAAGAAACCCAATAAAAAACAAACAAAACCCCTCAAAGATGGTTTTTTTGAGGACTCTTTGCAGTAAGTTTCTAAATATGTTATTGGGTAGGTGATTGAAATCTGACAAAAACCCACAACGTTTTATAATAATGTCCTGCAGCAAAAGTATGGCACCAATAACTAAACAATACTTTATCACCTTTGCCACTCTCAACAGCTCCCATTAATACCGAGATCATAGTGTTAGGCCTTCTATTCCCCAGCTGACCATGTTAGTGACAGCCAGGGCTTAGGCAATGACATTGAAAAATATTTGCGGTGACACAGCCACAAATCACTACGAGACAAGTTTAAAACTCAATATTCGCTAAACTTGCATCTGTTCTTTTCTTGTTAGAACATCTACAACACATTTATTATAGGCCGAATTCCTTAAAGGATCGAAACATTGACGGAAAGTGATAAAAATTATTGGTTGATAAAACTAGATGCACAGAGGGGCCTTTGTCAAGTCATTTATTCATATGAGGTTATTGTCTGAGGTGCAATCAGCTAGGACACCTGATGAAGAGATGTTTTCCTAAGATTAGTGTTCATTTACCTACAATGCACCCAGTGAATGAACACAAGTACCCATAAATCAAATTTTCTTAGCGGTCTTATCATACATGTATTGATTTTTTATTTTCATCTCTTCCAGGGAACCTAAGCAGACATTTGACTACCTAGCAATGGCCACGGGACATTCTCTCTTCCACGTGGTTCAGATCCTCTCTAAATGAGCTGTGTCTGTAGCTTCCTGTTTTCTGGGCATGGTGGTTGGCAGGTGTCCTAGTTACATGTTCATTCCCATATTTCAGCTTGAAATCTCATGCCTCTTTCTGAGACCACACGGGACACTATTTTTCCTGTTTTTTTCACAGAGCTGTGTTCCTAAATCACTTAAGGAGGACACAGAAGCTTCTGAAGGCTAGCGATGAATTCTGCAGATCTCCTACTCCCACCCCTTCAGGAGAAGGGACCAAGCAGACTTGCTGTGACAAAGTCACTACATCACCATACCCTATCCTCATTCGCTGCTTTGCCAGTTTCTGCCCTGTCCTTGGGCTCACACAACACGAGATGGCCATACCAGGGCAATCCCAGAGCTCCTACACCAGGCCTGTCCACTTACCATTTTAAAACATCCACTGAGACTAATCCCAACAGGTCAAATGCCTCATAGGACACATGGAAGGAGAGGCCTATGTAAGAAGGGAAACAGAGAGATGTCTATCATGTTTGTAAGGATTTGACGGTGGCAGCATGACTGAAGTTTGCAAACTCATGAAGGCAATGGGTAGGGTGAGCGCACAACTAAGAGTTACCAAATCTTGCGGCAAGAGAAGGGAGAATTCTTTGAAACTAGTAGGTGTGTTTAAATGGAATACAAGACAGCCTACAGTGGGTGGTGACCTTCTGGCGTTGCTCCCTACAGGAGATTGTGGAGAAAGAGAGCCCCAGCAGGATCAGAAAGGCATTAGGCAAACTGGTGGACAACAAAGATATAGACGCTAATGAACGTTGGTAGTGGTGTGTCTTGTGACATCTCTAATCCAATGGGTATAAAAGAAGGGTAAATAGGAGGGTGGTGGACTGCAGATAGTGGCACAGTCTCCATACCCTCCCCTGAGGAACACCTCCTGTTGCTGCTGTCTGATTACTGGGCAAAGTGGACCACTGGTCTGATGCAGCAAGGAGTCTCCAAGGTCGTTAAGGGGCAAAAGTTGTTTCTAAGGCATGCCGAAATCTGTATTAAAATTCTGTAATTAGTTTTCTTCTGACCCAGACCCTAATAGAGCAGATGATTTTCCTGACTGGGAATATTTTCAGAAATGGCAACTTTTTGGAGTGCATCGAAGAGACTGCTCAAGAAGGGGAATGATTAATTCTTAATACCAAGTTTTGCAGCATATTGAATGACACATTCTTACATTATATATTGATATATAACACACTGGTCCTATGCCATGCTGACTAGTAGTTCATTTCCAACAAGGCATAGTTTATAGATAATGCAATAGGTAAGGGACAGAGCCATAAAACTCTGGCTCTTTCAGTTGTACCAAAACCTTTTGGAACTTCATTTTGGTTTGAATGATGACTGTCTTGGATGTTGATATTAAGCAGAAGCAGCAATAAATGTGTGCAATGCCAATCCTGTCCCAGCTTCCCTGAGGCAAGAGGCACAGCCCAATAGACTTAAATTCAGATGAGCCACAGAAAGTCAGACACTTGTCTGAGGATTAATCAAGCTTCTTTGTTCAGAACTTTTACAGTTTAGCGTGCCTTACTTTTGTTTAAATTCCTAGTTTGTAACAAGAGTATTAGTGTTTTTTGCATTTACCAATCCTTTTAAGGTCTCGTAACTAAGCTAAAGTCTGAAAATACAAGGGTGGCTGTTTCCATGCTGTGTACCCAAACCTATACAGCTGCTTCAAAAACGCTTTCACAGAATACCTAAAATTATTTCATCTTCTTTCTCATTTTCCCATCACAAGTATTTGCCCTTTTCTGCTTATGGTCTGTCTTCTTTGAAACCTGGATCGTTTGGACAGGCTGGGTAAGTGCATCACTTTCTTACTCTGTTTGCACTGTGCCTCTTCACTTGCGTGGTGCTGAGCTTTTCATGGTCTCTATAATTCTTCCACATAATTACTTCCAGTCATACTTTGGAACCAAGGTAAATCAACTGGTGCCATAGAATATTGAAGTATAATGTAATAATGAATGAAATATTTGTAAATGCATTTGAAGGTATTTCTAAATGCCAGTGGTGATTCCATGTTTGTTCAGATTTGAGTGTGCCTATTCAGGCATCTCAGCTATTTCCACACCGATGCTTCCTAAGTGAAGTATCCTGTTATGGGGCCATGCCAAAGAGACCATTCCCTCCAGTGAGACACCTTTGACTGCAGGGGTAAAGTACACACTGCTGGAGAGTATTTGGTAGAGCAGCTTTTCATTTGGTTTTCCAGCCTTTGAGCTCTTTTGTCAAGATAGGCAGACCAAGAACTGGAAATGGAAGAGGACATGTAGATATTCTGTTAGAAGCAATGTTTCTATGAAGCCTTGCCTGAAGAAGAAAGCTGATACCTCTTCTGTTTTAGCTCACTCCCTACGTTGGACAGGCTGGGTGGGTGCTCTTCCAAACATGGCCCCAGTCCCAGTGGTCAGGGTGCCAAGGAGGACTCGGGCTCTATTTTCATTGCTCTCCCCCATCATACCACCTTCAGAGGATCAGAGAGAAGTTCAAGGCAGTTTACAGATTTGTGCAGCGAGAGGCTGCACGTCAAAGAAGTCGTTTTGTTTCCTTTTTGTGCCAAAACCATACCCGGTAAGTTCCATACTGTAGTTTGATATGTACATATGTACATATAGAATTATTTCCATGCTTCTTAGTCCCTTTGCTATGATCAAGCGCAACGTTATTTTCAAACTTGTAACCATATCCTGCCTTGCCAGTGGGGTGACCCAGAAATCCAATTGGCATTTCCACCAATTTTACAAATGTCTCTATCCCTTCAAAGCCTTTGTGAAATTTCTAAAGGAAATACCTGAAAAGTTCAGCCTTCTATGAGCTTTGCAATGAAATAGCCCAAACATTTTGCTGGCTATTTTGAGGAGCAAATCTTCAGTTTTTCTCAGTTAGGTAATAAAGCATTTTGTTCCTTCGGCTTTCATCTAAAATCAAGACAAAAGATACATTTTTAGAGATGATATGAAATGAAATTGAAATGAGTGAGTACTTGGGAGAAAAGAAACCTTTAGTGCTAGAAATGCTTTGTTACGACTGAATAAACTAAATATGCTTAATATGAAAGGTAATGATGCGACTGATTGAATAGCTTGACATTACTGCACATGAAATATCATTAACAGGTTCACGATGGTTTTATATCAATACCACATCTCAGAATAAAATAAATGGAAATATGGGACTACGATGATTTGTCACTGGAGCCTTTCAGTGTCATTTAAGAAAATGTTTTTAGTGAAAGACTAGTCAGCATGAGCTGGAGCAGCAGAAGAAATTACAGCCTTGTGTAAATTTGAGTATAAGCCCAGTTAAGCAATTTAGGATAGCTGCGATACATCTATAGCTGTGAGAGGACAAGTATGTGCCTCTCAGCCCTGGTATCTTTGACTTCACTGGGCATCACTGGTTCATACTGCTGCCCTTTCTCAGGGTGTGAGTTCTCAGCATAACTCCAGCAAGAGACATCTATGTCAATGTTGTCTCCCAAGCACACCTCGATAGTGCCAGGCTCACTGTATTATTTACAGGGTGGACGTACAAGCAAAATATTACACCTCAAACTCTTTCCAAATCTGAGAGGCGTAGCCTGTGTCAGCATCTGATGGACGGTCACTATGAGAATTTTGGCATAGATGTGGTTCTCCCTTTGACCTTACAGAGACGTCGGAGGCAGAACTTCTGTATCCACCCAGGGGACACAGATGCTCGCAGCCATCTCCATCAGCGTAGGCCATTGCCTTGCATAAAAGCAGACAATACTGAAGGTTAGCAAGCTGTAAATCAGCACAGTAAATCTGACCTGGCGTTTCACGGCTGCTGTATTAGTTGCAGTTGCTGTGCAGCCGTTCCCTTGCTCTCCCATTGCTGACAACAAGAGATGTCATAACAGCTCTTCCTATACATTATAATGTACAGCCTCAAGATGCTAATCGTCATTTCTGTCCATTTTCTATCAGGAAATTTCCTTCTGACAGCTCTGTGTCAGATGGTGAGCACTTAACGTGCCCTGTATGTAACTTCCAGTTCCTGTTGCACCGCCTTGTGGGTGCCCACCTCATCCTTCGCAGGGATTTGGTCTCAAGGTGGAACCACATACAGAAACATGCTTAAAAATACTATATGCCATTAAATTCAATCACCTCCATCTTCTGTTTAAGACTAGCTAGCCAGACACAGACGTTGCCTACCATGGCTTCACCTATCACCATTTCCTTACCATCGTCAGATTTAGGCTATTAATAAATGACTACTGAAACACAGTGTTTTTCCCATTGCGGAAACAACTGATAAAATCTGGGGCTGACAAGAAGACAGAGAATAATCTTCCAAGTTTCTTGTGTTTTAATTTGGGAAGTTAATTTGATCAGATCTCATTATAACTGAAGTATATTTTAATTTTCCCATGCACTTTTGACGTGGCAGCCTTTGGGAGCATTGGAGTACTGGATTTCACTTGCTCTTTTCAGAAATCAAAATCAAAAATAAAAAAAAAGAAAATACAATAATACATAAATAAACTGAAATAAATGAACTATTGAGCAACGCAAGCCTGGTTTTACAAGCATTGGTAAGAAGTATACTCTAGTTATCTGCATTTTTATAAAATTTCAATATATAGCCCTGCCTGTTTTCCCTATTTGCATTGTTCTGATATTTGCAAGGATGAAAAAGAACGAGACTTAGGACCAACATCTTAAAATCCCAATGCTCTACACGTTCTTACATTCTTATGCAAGTATCCAAATGGAAGGGTTCATTTTTTCACATTTTAAAGTAATATCACAGATTTACATGAAAATAAAAGGGGGTAGAGAAAGTGATAGATAAGCTATTGATGTTCATAATATTGTATTTAATACAGCTACATATTGTCAAGTATATTTGACAGCCAAAGCTTCTCTTTGGTAGGAAGTGGCATAACACTGAGTATAATTTAGTGTCAAGCCACAATCTATTTATGAAAACATCAAGATTTGGAGGGACAAAAGCAACATCAAGTTTTGTAATTAGTTCCAACCTCTCTACCCAAATGACAAATATTTTTTTTAAATGTTTCATTCTTATGGTTTCCAAATCAAATTTTTTTATTTCAAAATGGCATATTCCTTAATTGAAGTGACAGCATGATGAAGATGATTTAAAATAAAAAATTAAATTTATTCCCTGTCCCTTATTTATTTTTTTATTGTTTGTCTTACTGAATACTTGGAGACCAAAGAGTTTATGTTTTCTTCTTCCAAAGCAAAATATACTACTTTTCCCAGCTATTTTCATGCGTACGTTATTTTTAGGCAATCTAAAAATACTACTTTTTGCTAAATCATGAGAAGTTACAATTTTTGCTTAATTAAAAATCAGAAGCCCTAATGTCATTCCACTGGGGGAAAAAAAAAACACGTAACAAGTTGTCACGCGTGCACAGGATTAATGTGGAAAAGTTGTTAACTCTGTGTGTATTTTTTTACTCTCGTGTCCTTCTTTTCTTCGGTTTCTTTGACAATCCTTAAAACTTTATAAGCTGCGTTTATGTTAAGCTGTTCCTGATATGCTCCAATAAGTGTGCTTTAGACACATTGTTAACATAAGGCCAAATCTGTAATACAGCATGGACAATTAAGTGCACAATTTTTGTATAAATGCAAAATCCCTCACTGTGAATTATTTAATTAATGCTCTACAGTTCATTTAATAGCGCTCTTTCAAAGGCCATTTCACTCACAGAAAACTAATTTCATTCTTCGGGTTGATTTAATTAGATTGTATGATATATGGTATTGCTAATTCAGTGGCTCTCTTTGCGGTGTCTAGCCCGTTGCTCCTATTGTCGGCAATCTGTCAGCCCCATTTTTAACAGTATTGAAAAATTCAAGCTTTATTATTGCTCGCTCACTCTTTCTCTCCCATCAGGAGGAAAGTAATGAGCTTTTCTTCTTATGAGAGCAAGCAGAGAGTGTGGTGCCCTTAGCGCTTCAGGCACCGAGCAGTATTAACAGCCTGATTCATGAGTTAAGTTTCTAACTGCCCGTGGCTATTAGCACTCAGTCCTTTGGCTGTCATTTAGTTAAAAAGACTCTTCGGTTAATTCACTCTTTTAATGAGACTGTGCTATTCAACTAATGTATTTTACTGTATGAAAGGTCACACCAGGAAGCAAAACAGATTGGAGGGAATGTAGCGGGAAGCCTGGCTGTCAAGAAACAGTTCAAGCCTCGCAGGCATTTCGCCATCGCGGCGCCCGTAATAGGCTACGGAACTGATGGGCCAGCGCTCACCTCAACAGTTGAGCGCCATAAATCACGGCTAAATAGAAAGCAGATTAATCAGAGCCACAGACAAAAAGAGCACGTGTTTCATTACCCATATAATCACTAACATGATTGCCAGACAAGCCGGGGGAACTGTACGCGGGGCTGACAAAATGCGGCGCGGCGGCGAGCGGGGGAACTCGGCTCCGCGGAGCCGCGGCCACTAAATCTTTTCGTTAAGTAGCTGCTCCGCGAGACCCTCTTGTCAGAGGGCCGCTTGCTCGGAGGGTGGCGCGGGGGGGAACAGGCGTAAAACGGGACTGTGAGGGGTTGCGTTTGAGTGAGGAGGGTCAGAGGCGGCGGCGGTGAGGCTTTTCCACCCCATAGCTCGGTTTCCGCCTCACCCCCTGCGTCACCGCAGCTGGGAAAAGCACGTGGGAGATGGGATGACCCACTCCTCTTCCTCCCATCTTCATATAAACCCGCAGCGAGCCGGACCCAGCCCGCTCCCCACTGTTTTCTGGTTGGATGTGCTGTCCCCTTAGCTGTGTGGCACATGCCAAGTCTTAATATATGAGAGGACATCTCATTTTAATTTATTCTGTGCTTCTCCAACGTCATTTCCGTAGTGCACACCCCTTCCTCGCTCACGCTCTTTGCGTCATCGGGAATTGTGTGTAACACACGTGTCCACGTCCCACAGCTTCTCCCCGCGGCGCTTGAGAAGAAAGGTGCGGATGAAAATCTGGTTTACTTCGGCATCTCTGCTTGGGACGTCCAATTGAGAATGTTTTTTCTGAATATTACTCGTTAACTTGCAAAAGGAGAAAATGAGAAGAACCTCTGCTTTTAATAGCTTTGCATCTGTCTACCGAGGTGTTAAACATCTGAATTGTTGCGAGGGTATGTGTGTGTTTTGCTCGTTTTTAATTAGTGGCATTGGGGGGAAAACTCCAGCACTTTAGGGGCAAAAGTATATTATTTTTTAGAAATTGTAATTCCCTCAAACTACGGTAAACAAATCATTCTGATTTAAATTTCCCAAGCAACTTCCAAACAGGGAAACTGTATGCTTAATTACTAAACATCTGTTGCAAAGAATACCCCTAGCTTTTGCAGCACTAATATCACTGTATGAATTTTAAAATCTGTCAGCAAGGGATCACAAAAGCTTTGGGAGCAAAGAGCTGCTCACTTTAACCCCTGAACCAGATAATCTAACAGTAATCCATTCAAAACTAATCAAACATTTACAGAAACGCACCAGCACTGAGGAAAACAATTCATCATCTTCATATGCTCATTACACTTCCAACATCTCAATCTACCTATGTAAATGAGACCGGGGATCTGACATCAGGTCCATGTACAGAAATTATAAACAAATATTCATCCATTATGCTGCTGAAATTTAACAGCTGGAGCACTAACAGTAGCTGAACTCCAAGCCCCGAGTATCAATTATTTATGAACCTAAAACTGACAAGACTGTCTAGGTGAATTAGCTGCATATGTCAAGCTTTGTTATAAATCCCAGCCTACTGTAAAACTCATTTTCATAGAATGTATGTACAAGGCTGACAATATATCAACAGTACGGCATTAATAATTTAGAAGAATGGTACCATAAGGGAGCACCTAGAAACTCTGCTCTGCAATATAGTTGATATTACAAATAAAAAAGTCAAATAAAATGAATTTCCCATAAACAGAGAATCAAATAAAGCATTTCTCTATGATTTTATATTCAATTTTCAAAAAACTTACCAGTTGATACTTGCATTTTTAGGAACCATAAGCATCACCTGAAGTTGTTTAATTTTTTTTTTTCCATTGCTAAAAATGCCTTTGAATTTTTAGGCCCATTGATGTACGCCACATTGCATTTATTTTATTTTTACGGACCGAGAACTAAAAGTGAGGCGAGGGTAAGAGGCGGGAGGAAAGCACTGTTTGCATTAGGCACTACTGCACGCTGTGGTTCAAGACCCTGAAATAAAGTATAAGACTACCTGCAAATTAATGTAGATAATTCTAGGCTAAAATCGACCCTTTGATCTATGCCTGTGACAACACAAATTGAGGTAAAGGCGGCTCTGCTCTGATAGTAGAGTTGGATTAGTTGTCTTAACCATGGATCCCATTAGAGACATCATGAAGCTTCTTGGTGTGAGAAGTCCATACAAAAGCTGTTGGACACCCTACGTATGACCACCTATGTTTCTTAAGCCAAACAAAAGGACGAGGTCTAAACTGGAACATTTCTAAGCTTAAGGAAAATTCTGATCTGAACGTCCGTAGTGAGATCTGAAAAAAAGGGCACATCAAAACTTTGCCCTGTGTCTGAGAAATTCAAGACGGGTCTGAGTTTTGCTGTTCTCTCCCACCTCCAGAAAGAGCAGCCATCCGCTGCTTTGATGGAGCAATGCACACAATTACTCAAAATCTGAATTTTGTTCAGAAGCTCCTGGTTTATTCCTGCGTATAACTTAACCTATGCCCATGAAGGCATGGCTGGTTGCAGCAGCTTTTTGCTATTCAGAAAGGTTGTCCACAAAAAAAATGAATACACAGTCATATGAGAATCCATGACTATCAAATAAACAAGATTTTATCTCATCTACAGAAGTAGCCCAGGTTTTGATCAACTGTGAACATCAGCTGTCCTTTTCTCCACAACACAACTTTGAGATTATTAAGAAAAGGGGAAGGGGGAGGGGCAGGAGGGGGGGACAGAGGGACACAGTCCCAGTCTTGAGCACAGAGAGACACCAAAGCTCTCAAAGATGGTTAAAGGGAATCTGTAACATTAAGCTCAGGAGGATGTCATTGACTTCATGAAGATTGCTCCCACACTTGAAGTTACCATCTGTTTCATGTACTCCTAAACTGGGATTCATGCTCAGAACATACCCCAAATCCATGAGGATGTCTTTTAAAGCAGAAAAAAAAAATCACTAGAATCTCAAAACTGATGAGCACAGTGTTTTTGAAAACATTTTATCAGTACAAAAGGTAAAAATAAATGTGCATTTTGAAAGAATCAGTAATGGTTGAAGAGGGGTTGACAACAAAGTTAACAGAGCATTTTTGAGTGAGCAGAAAGAGAATTCAGAGGAGGAAAAACATCCTTAGTGATGCACACTTATATATCAAAGCAGAAAAAAACAGTTGATTTTATGAGTGAAGTATGGAAAATGCTACAATGCCATCTCCTCATCTGCAGGATACTGCCACTTCTGACTCAGGAAATACTCGTAAGAGACTGGGAAAATTTAATAAATATATGGTATTAGATAAAGAAAAACATAGAGATAAACACGTGCCTGGTTAATACCTGATGCCTGATACATCAGAGGTTTATGAAAGAAGAGTTCTTTCAGGAAGCTGGTGGTGGTGGGATCGGGGAGGACCCAGGGGTCACCACTTGTATCCTTCTCTAGTATGGAAGGAGGGTTCATGTAGCGATTCCTGTGTAATTCTTCAGATTATTAGGGCTTTCCATTTCCTATTGCTTTAGTATTATCTGCACGCGTTGCTTGCTTTATGTTTAAAAAAATAGAGTATAATAATAATAGTTATTATTATTATTGTTATTGTTGTTATTATTGTTGTTATTATTATTATTATTCACTGAGGGTGAAATTTAGTCCCAGGCAGAAAGTCCAGGGCGAGGCCTTTGCATCACTCAAGTCATGCCGAAGTGCTTAAAATAGGGCTTCATTTGGATTTAAATGGTGCAGAGGTCTTCTTCTGGCTCTCTAGATATGAATGAACTTCACCGTGAACGACCCTCGATGCCATGGCGCTGCCTTAGGCACATGACAAGATGTTTTCTGTTGAAATCCCTCAGAATTTTCCCTACAAACTTCAAATGTAGGATGAAGATCTCCTGTCTGCTCAAAACAATGCACAAGGCATTATAAGCAATCCACAGAAGAACTATCCAAGTTTAATTTTGGGGCTTAATTAACTGATTTGGTGTCTGATGACATCTCTCACTCTACAGGTGGCTCTTCTTGCTAATTGATGCTTTTATTAATGCTTCCAAGTGTCTGGTTCACACCTATGCAATTTTTCCCATTAGCTCTTTCTGTTAATATTCTAAATCCTTCTTGAATACTTTCTCTTTTCCAAAAGCCACGACTTTCCAATGTCGCATTGTAGCGGAGCTACAAGATGGCACTCCTGCTCACACCACAGGATGCCCCGGCAGCGCTCGCCGTCCTCGCCGCCTGCCGCAGGCACTGCTAACCGCTGTGCTCGGGGGCACGGTGCCCAGCAGGACCCCTTCGGGATCTCCCTGCCTGCCACTGGTAACTGGGAGCTGTGTCCTTTCTCCTCTGGCAGGGAAAAAGGACGGATTCAGGTTTCCTTTTCTACTCGCATCAAGGATTGGGGCTATCCAGTGTCATTATTTTGATTTGAGATTACCTAACAATTATTGTAGTTATTTACTATGAAACGTTACAACAATTAGGTAAATCTGCTCGCCTGGTTACGAAAGCATTTAGCAAAATCCATACCTGTGTCTTCAAAGCTCACTGCCTCCCAGCGCCACCCCACCCAAAGCCACATCAGAAGTCGGTCAACATCAGCGAGCCAGAGGGATGAACAGACTCACCTGGCAGTTTGAGCACCAGTCTTCAAAGCACCGTGAAATAAAAGTCATTATTTTCTACTGCGCAATAATCCCTATTTAGAGAAAAAGAGCTGTAGTAACTCATATTTGAAAATTGGTTTAGTTGAGTTAGGGTAGAAAGGTACGCGAACATCCAGACTCCAAATATAACTCCTTTGGGCTTTTGCAAGTGTGGGTTAAGCGTAAAAGATACAGGTCAGCAACAAACAAAGAGTGATTTGAGTACTTGTGTGAGTTTGAGCTAACATTTCATGTGAGACAGGTTTTACGAGGGCTACACGGTGCATTTCCAAGGCATCAGCTCAACAGTTGTATGTTTTCCTTTAATTTCTGAGAGGGCTTTTCAACACAATAGTTCTGTGATTTCTTGGAAATTTTAGTTAGAACTGAGCCTAGAGCTGAGAGTCTCATAACCGTAACTCAGAAACTGGATTTGGAGCTGGAAAATAATTCAAAATGAAAAAAAAATGATTTTTTTTGAATTGGCTATACTTGGTGATAACTCTTGACTTATTCTTCTGTGCCGCTGCAATAAGCTATGATTCTGGGGACCTGCTTTTGCGACTAAAAAGATAACTCTCTTGTTGGGAAGAAAATTGCCTCTCTGACATAAATCTTTGGAATAGGGGTTTACAGAAAAGCGGTAAATGTAAAAAAAAAAAAATCAAATATCCCAAGTTAAACAAGTACTAATTTAGGAACATGCTGCTTTAATTTAGTGATTGCTGAGTGGAACAGTCATCTGGTGTGCCCAGAAAAGCTGCATTAGCCTTTGGTTAGGGCCTTGGTGAGGGCAACAGGAGACCTGAAGGACATACAAACCGTGGTCAGGGAACTGGTGAGACCATCTGGGCCACTGAATCCCACCCTTGACTGTTGCAGGCACTTTGCATCATGTCTTCAACTCACGCCGAGTTACACTGTATGGATAATTAAGTTGTTTTCCCTTTTCTTTCACTGCTCTCTCTCTGATCTGTCTTTGCACAGGGTCTATATTACGTTGATGCAATAGTCGTATATTGGTATACTATCACAGGTGTTACTCGTAATTTGATTTGGATAGTTTCTAGCTGTAAAATCTCACTTGTAGCAAATCTGGTTGATGAATATTTTCATTTTTCATTGTCAAGCAGTTTAGTACTGCATAAGTCATGCTGGCTACTGTCTAAGGGTAGCTGGTTGCTATCTGGGCTCAATCATTCTCTGCTGAGACTGTGGCCTTATTGCTTTGTGCATTGACGGTAGCAATAATAAGCTTTAAAAGGAGCGTAAGAGAAGATGAGCAAAGATTTGCATTGCATCAACAGTGAAGACTGCATAGTTTCTTGACTGCAATTTTGGTTTTTAACTAGACTTTGCAACTCATAACCCCCAAATTTTTTGCCAGCAGAAAGACACCGTGTTAGCACCTCTTCACACTACGAATAGAGCCAAGAATGAATTAGAAAAGTCTAAAATCACAGAGTCTTATCTCTTCCTCTTCAAACTGTTGTCCATATTTAAGGAAGCCTACATAAATACCTGTGAATTAAAGTGATCTAATTATGGGACTCAGATGTAGACTGTAGTGCTACATAACATAGCTTAATGTGACGCCCACTCACAGTCAGGTAAATTACAATACCCGGAAAGTATAGAAGAGAATTAAAGTGATCTAATTATGGGACTCAAGATCCTCTAAACGTCAGATGTAGACTGTAGTGCTACATAACGTAGTTTAATGTGACGCCCACTCACAGTCCGGTAAATTACAATACCCGGAAAGCATAGAAGAGGACATTGGCAGGAGACGTGTTGTAGACACTGATTTATAATGACACCTAACATAAGTGCCTGCCCATCAACAGCAAAGCTCCCAAAAAGAATGCTGATTCTCATCAGCCTGCAAAGCAAAGCGGCACCATTAATTACCATTTTTACATAACACAAGGGGAGTGTGGAGGGCGGGGGGGAGAGGGACTCTCTGTTTTCATCTCCTCGGGCATAGAAGTACTAACAACAGGTAACTCAGCCAGATAACTTTTCTCCAAAGTTTAACTGGTGTGATTGACATCCCAAAAGCACTTTCATTCTTGACCTGCTAAAGCGTATTCACTGCAGTGAGTCTCACCCTACCTGACTGCTACTACGTTTAAAATGCCTCGGGGTGTATTTTGCTTCCAATAAAGCACATTAGAACTAATTGACTAAGAAACAGAGCTGCTAACCTTGGCAAGGCTGTTGATTGTGCGTGGCCTGCTCACACCCCGTACGCGGACAATTAAATTTATAAACCATCTCAAAATTTCGTACAGCTAGCACCAAAAATGAGGTTTGCAATATTTGGATGGCTGAACTTGATGCCTGATAAATCTCTCCTTTCTCTTTCCAGCTCATTCACAGGGTGCGACACATATGCCAGAAGAGAGAATTTCACTTATAACATTTTATGTGCTTTAAAATAGAAAGATCCCTGTAGTTTTAATGATGCTGATTTTTTTTAATTATGTCATTGCGGGCGATGCTTAAAATAAGCAAAGCTTCTGCATTATTCCCACTGCTCGCAAGTGGCCACCTTTCTCAGAAAGTAAAACAAACAGAAAAATGCCAGACCGGTGCAAGTAAACAAAATAAAACAAACAAACAAACAAAACCAACCAAACAAACAACAACAACAAAAAAAAAACCACAGCAAAAAAAAAGCCCTAAACCCATAGAGAATGAGGTTTGTGGTTGAGACTGCTAAATAGAGCCATGAACTTTAAAGATATCTAGGATCTACTGACTTCTGTAAGTCTTTTGCCCTGCCTCACCTTTTAATAAAGAACGGACAGAGAAAAGAGAAGTTAAGAGTGTATTGAGAGCTGTTCTTTCATTTTGATGTAGTTTTTAGGTCTGACATGAACCGTTGCCCTAAATGTGTATGAATCCTTGTGGTGGCCTTGGTCTCGCTCGATGGTAACTTTTGAATATCATATGCTGATTTGATTATTGGAAAGTTTTTCTGCAAGTTGTTTTAATTCAATGAAAATCTGTCTTGGGGAGCAAGTTAGGAAGAAAATGGAGTGGTAAATACTTAAAAGTTTTTATAGGACAGTGTCACAAGTATAAGTTTTGATAATTTTACTTCTACAACACTGATTTAATCTAGAACAGGAACAAACCTGTGACTAGAGAGAGTGACCCTTCCCCACTGTGGCCAGGTTGTGCAAATATCCCTCTGAGTGATGCTGTGTGGCTCCACGTTCCTACAGACTATAGCGGAGCATTTAATGGCCGGGGAACAGCCTGAGTCAGTACAGTTGAATTTAATGGTGGTATTTCCAAATGTAAAGGTTGCAGGATGAGGAATTAGGAAATATTCTTCTGGAAGAAGCTTTTTTGTGTTGGTCTGCCTCAATGGGTGTAATGGCAGTATATTCTCTAATGATGCAATGTAAGGGACGCAGAAAGAAAACCTTTTAGTGGTGGGTGATGCCTATTAATGTGGATAAAAGCAAGAAATGGGAATTATAAAGCAGGTGTTGTCTGCACAAAGAACTGAGGAGATCCTTTGCTGGTATTTTTCCAGTTATTGAACTATCAGGTGTGACTGTATAACACGAAATATGGAAGCCCAACAAATGTCATACTAAGTACTTTTCAAAGATGTAATTGATCATCAAATTCCAATAACAGTTTAGGTACTTTAGTTGATATTGAGATTAATATACAGCTTGCTGCAGCGAGAACCTCTTCAGTTTCTGACCTTGGCTGGTAGTAAAATCCAATCGATACTTAGACCAAGCATGCCTTCCAGAGAGGATGCATTAAACACATTAGTTTTCTAAAAAAAATACTGTCATCAGCTAGAAAATCTAATCCACTGTGAGGAATATGATGGAACAGAATTGAGCAACAACCTAAAAGAACGTTAATATTCACCTGAATGAAAACAGGGTTTACTTCAGTTCTGGTTTCCCTCTTCTGGCTTCATGATTTTCTACAGCTACTTCCCTTCCACGGAGAAAGTAATTAATTCCTGCGTAAAGGCTGCAGTTTACTTTGAAAACCTGATTAGACGACACTGAATCAGCAATATGATATAACTGATATGTCCAATCGAGAGTAACCAGTGCATCTTAAATTTCAAGTTGCCAGGTACATACTACATGCAAACATTTAATTGGCCAGGAACGAATCTTGGGAATTCTCTGAGTGAAAAATAACAGATTCACAAATGCTTTACATTTCTGAGCCAAATTTCTCACTAAGAAGTTCACTGACAATGTAACATAGATGTAATCAATACCTAGAACTTGACTGGAATAGTGTTTTCATTATACAGGTTATGCTTTGTTTTCCTTCTGTATGTATCGGTTATATCTATATAAGAATATAAAGTATATTGCTAAAATATATAGTATTTTGCTGAGTTTTATTTAATTGGTCTTCCCAATGTCTTTGGGATCTTGGTTAGAGTTGATTATCCCAAGCATGTGCTAGACTGATGGAAGACCTAATTTCCAAAGGGCTTCAATCTAACCTGGTCTTGGGCAGATTTTGTGCAGATAATTATGCATGGCATACAAAGTTATGTCTGCAAAATACCTGTGATGCCCTTTCACAAGCACATATAAGTGATGAAGCTCATATGGACAAAAACAGTCCTAAGTGATTTCTTCAACAAGACTGCTTTCAATCAATGGGATCAAGTAAGCTAAAATAAAATAAAAAAATTACTTTCTATTTCATATATGTATATATATGTATCTATTATGGTTCGTTTGACCGCAGAATTTCCATTAATACAATGGTAGATTTATTAAATCTTGTCCAATGTCTTGACAGCAAAATCAATCTTTGAGAAGCTATTCAAAAGTTTGAAAGCCATTTATAAAACCAGAATAATTTTATCAGATTTGGTTCTTTCCCCATCCTTGCCTTGACTGTAACACAGTTCCTAAATCCAGTCGCAAGATCTCTTTTTTTGATCTCTAAATCTCTGATACATCTGGGGTTTGGCACTGGGACACATGCGACTTAATCACGTGGCCACCAAGCAAGCCTTAGACAGGCAGGCTAATATCACCTTCCCCTCCCAAAGAGAGCTGAACCTTACCCGAGACAAGGAATCCTCAAAAGATGCTCTTCGGTTGTGAAACTGGCTTTTATTATGCGATGTTCTGCCCCAACGTGGACTGACAACACCTATAGCATCCTGATCGCTCAAGGCTGCCTCGGGGAAGGGGAAGAAGGGTGAGCCACAGGTGAGGCACACATAAAATTATGAACACCATATCTTGAAAACAGCTCCTTCTGCTCTCCTTGCATTGCTTAGCTCAGGTTTGTAAGAGAAACACAATGCTTTCATTTCCTCTCTTTTATGGATCGTCGATGGGTAAGGTTTATTTTTACAGTCAGCTGCCTTCTGACTCGTGGCAAGGACTCTAAGGAGCTGCTCCTGCAAAACAGACACTGTGCGCTGCATTCCCCGTGGGCAAATACCGAAAGGGGACTTCAAATACCGAAAGGGGACTTCTCCTGGTCCTCTCCTCCACTGCCCTCGCAAACCTTCACATGGCACCTCTATGTTGGCTGAGATGGTATCAAGAAAAAGAAGGAAAATGTGAAGGTAGCTTAAGGAAAACTGTAATTTTTCTTCCTTTGGACTCATGAACCTAAAAATAACTTTGAACAATGACCTTTTTTTTAATAGCCATTCATTGGATTAACTGTTTTATAAATAATCATCTAATGCATCTGGCCAGGAAATGGATGAAACACTACCACTTGCATGTCTTTCCTTAATGAAATGCACAATTCCCTTTACTGCTGGGCAGCGAAAGGTCTGACCCATATTCGATACGCACTAGAGGAAAAGTAAATAAAAATAAGTGTAGCAAACACAGCTGCTAAATCTCCATCTTTTC
Organism: Anarhynchus alexandrinus; assembly: GCA_008711295.1. Lineage (NCBI taxonomy): Eukaryota > Metazoa > Chordata > Aves > Charadriiformes > Charadriidae > Anarhynchus > Anarhynchus alexandrinus. Next base: position 355,464 of record VUYV01000365.1, on the reverse strand, counting down.
CCATCCCATTCCCTTCAGTGGAGAGCATCAATTATTTCTAAGTACAAGATTAGTTCAAGAAGAGCAACAGAGGGATAGAGGCGAGAGCAATTCTGCGCATTGGAGGACACAGGTATTGTGCTTAGCACACATCTGCAAGGCTCGCCCTCTTAAATCAAATGCTGCTCCACTGCAGTATCTTAATTGTTCCAGGTGTTGTAGTCAGTAAACATTTGCTCAGGATTTTATGTGCGCACTATACTTTGAAGATTTGTTTTCTATTTAAAATACTTGGTTTTCCTTCTATGTAAAAGCTTTTGTCGCACTGGAAGAAAAATTAACTCTGGTAAACCTATGTGGGGTCATGGGTTGTTTGTTAACCTGTCCTGGCAGAACTATATTTTTCCATATGATTTGTTTTTGCAATGTCCTCACGCCAGTGATATCTCCCTGCCAGCACATAAAACCAAAAAGGAACACAAAGAGTGAAATGCAACTGCATAGACACCACTGTGACACTCCGGTTATAAAAAAGAAAGGTAAGTGTTGGATGGCAAATGATAAGAATACATTCAAATTTTAAAATTCTTTATGTGGGTCATTCCAGAACCAAGCTTTTTTACATTACAGTGCAGAACTGAAATAAAATGGAGCCTAACAGCAAGGATAGTAACAGTAATTCCTCTGCAGAACATGCACAGAAGCTTCGTCTGTATTCTGGCATAGAGCTCGTGTTCAAATGCACTTTTTAGTTTTATTGTCATTGATTGCATAACAAACAGAACAGCAATATCCAATACACTCAGATGGTTAACTATATCTAACGTGTCTGCTACAGTTTATCTGAAATGTTCCATCTTTTTAATCAGTTCATCTCTCCCCTCCAAAAGTGAAGAAAAAGGAGCCTCTTTTTTCACATCCAAAGATCTGAAGGAGATACAAATGAAAAATAAATGGATCCTATCCAAAACTGGGGGTTAACTAACCAGGGACACCCAGAGATCTATTTCTAATTAACTTCACTCTCATCTCTTCATCTCTCATATAAGCGCAATATCATGTCCTGGTCTAAACAGGTTCCCTCTTTTCCATCTCATATATAAGGAACTGCTTGACTTTGCTTTCAAAGCCCTTCACAGCTGGTCTTCATCATCCTCCCCACTGTGGTCAGGTCCCAACTCTGCCCTACGTTCCCAGCAGACCAGCTTTCATGTCCATCGGCTTCTATATAGCCAGCCCCTGTGTTTTCTCCAGCCCTCGCCTTGTACCTGGTACAGCTTCCTTAAAGGTCTCTAAATCCACCTTACTGTCCTGGGCAGAGATGACCAGCAGACATGGTGACTAGCTCTGTCTCCTTCTTATTGAGCTTTGGTCAGGGTTGTACTCGTTTATTCAGTAAATACTCGCTCTCGGGGGCTTTTCTTTTTCCTGCCCAATGGGCAGGAACAATGTGGCCCAGACACCCTCATAATTAATATAACAATTTATTTCCTGGACTTTGGCCGATGTGTCATTTCAACCTAGTGCAGAGCCTCCTGGAAAGCCACTCACCTCCAGAAAGACATGCTGTCCCAGCACCAAGGGCTGGCTCTGCTGGAGTTGACAGCAGTGGTGGCATTGCGACCTCTGCATCCTTCACATCGCTCGGACACGCGAAGAGGCACGAGCATCGCCGTGCGTGATGTACGCTCTGTTCCCCTCCACATGAGCAACACCCCAGATCATTGTGCCTGATGCACCACACGTTCACGATTAGCTACGGGAGGATGGTTCTTCCATGCTGATTCTTGACGTAGCGCAGCGCACACGGCCGCCCGGCACCGCTGACACCTCATCAGTTGTAGAGCGTGTGGCAGGGCCGAGCAGCCTGATGTTCCTACAGAGCCATAAGTAGTGGCCCCACAAGAAAACCACTGGAGACGAGACACCTGAAACAGCATTGTGTCTGTGTTTCGACAAAACAGCCAGTCACGTACATCAAAGTGTCTGTACGTGCTGTTGTTGTTACAGCAATCTTTTCTTTTAAAACCAGTAACCCTCCAGTAACCCACCTCTGGATGCTCCTCATGGGTTCGGTTACACGGACCTCGGGGGACAGTTTGACCACATGCAAAGACCACGAAGCGCAGCCGAGTGGTTTTTTTCACTATTCAAATGAAATCATTTGCAATCATTTCAAATAATACTGTGTTTAGCAGAGACCGGGGCGGAATTTGGGAATCCTGCAGAGAGAGGCACCTGAGGGAAGGGAAGGAGAGGAGGAGGTTGGTGATGGAGGGGCGTGATGCCGGCGCGGCAGAGAGGCAGCAGAGCGGCTCCGGCAGCACGTGGGCAGAAACGTGGCAGGAGCATTTATCACACCCACAGTGTGCTCTCGCAGGTAACCAGCCCCGAGGCACACAAACAACCCAAGCAGGGACTCGCTTTTAAAACATCTGCCTGGGGGACAGGCATGGAATAAACCCCTGGAGAAGCAGGGATGTTGGGGAGGAAGGACAAATCTCCCTAGACGTTTGGGGTGCGAACCCTGGCAGAGCTCGGACCCTCACTCCGATGGCAGCTTTCCACCTGCCTCTTGCCCAGGCAGGACTCCTCCGAGACCCTCGCAGCCGGGTGGGGGTTTTGTAGCTCCATCTCCCCATCCTTCTTCTCTAGCTCGGCAGCCGGCGGGTGATGCCGCTGGCGCAGGAGGCCCCAGGGATGCTCGCTGGGGCTGAGCTACCTGCCGGCCCCTCCGAAGCGGTTTTGCATCAGGCTACCGCTGCCTTGCCTTATGGTGAGTAAAAGTCATAAAACTACCATCAGCTCAATGACTGTAATGACTACTCTGAAGCTTTTTATAGGCGATAAGCTACTGTAAAGGTCTGCTGGTAATTTGTGGATAGGGTACATTACCGTTATCCTTGAGGAATTTCTGCTTCCTTTTTATACGCCTTTTTTCTCTTGAGGGGACTCTGAAATTAACAGGAGACGTTAGTCTGAAGCTTTGCCAGAGCCTCTCGCTGAGCACAGACTGCATTTATTTCTCTTCAGACATGATCTGGTGCTCCTGAAGAGAGCTGCAGCCTGCTGATTCAGGGCTGGATGTCTCCCTCTACCCCTCTGCGGTTCAGAGGACGGCAAAGGGGCAGTAAAGTGAATTGAAATTTCCTGGAAATGGTATAAAAGGAGGGGACGAGACATTCTAAATAGCATAAACCAGCAAAAAGCTTTAATGGTCACGTATCATCGCAAACCCCTCTGAACCAAGCAGGGGAAAAAATGTGGGAGGTTACTTGATTTGTGAACTGCCCACATCAGCGAAAGGCTTCTGGTGGCATCCGGGAGAGAGACTGGGTGAAGCAGGTGATTTTCCCATATAAAGCAAGCTGCAGTCCTAGGTTTGGGCCAGTTCTTCCCGTAAAAGTCAGCCCAAATGAAAATTGACAATGATTGAGTAATTTACCCGGTAATGATAAAGCTCAAGTAAGTGTCCTCAGCGGAGCTGTTCTGGGCTGTAGCTGACACCACTGCCACCCCACTGATTTTTCTCAGCAAACGCTCCGCACTGCAGGCAGCATTGCTACCAACAAAACAATCTTCCAGAGATCATAAAATGTTAAGAAGTTCATTTGTTTAAAGCATTATGAAATAGTTCCCTTGCAGATCTCGTTCTTTAATTTCCTGCACTGGGGCTGAGGTGTGGGACACCAATACTGATAGATCAGATTAGCACCGCTGATGCTCAGATTTTCCACCGCGCTACTGCAAAGCACATCATCACCGTTGCAATATGAGCTCTGGATTCTGGACCTGTTGCTCTCAGGGGACTTGAACAAACTAACATAAAGCAAGAATAACACGAGCGATTCCTTCCGATGGGGAAACTAAGCCATCTGGGTTGCTAATTTGCCTTTTGGGGGGAAAAAATCAAGGAGGAGATGACTTTTTCTTCTTTATCTTCTCAATAAATCCATTTTTCCTCTGCAGTGCAAGGCTCCAGACAAATCTGGCAACTGCAGCAAAAAGCTCAGTGTGAATACAGTGGCTGAAATTAATTACTGACTGGAGGTTGAGGGGGGGTTGTAGTTGACAATCACGGTGTAAGGCCCAGCAGAAACAATTTGTGTGATTACCAAGCAAAGAACTTTTGGCACTTTATTTGATATGTTATACACAGAATGGTGCTATTTAAAACAAACTTTGATTTAGGGTAAAACAAGAAACAGACATGGGAGGGGGGAAAAAAGAAAAGGAAGCCAGATATTATCCATATAACGATGGTATCTTCCAGCTCTCAGACCCATGGACCATGGTTTCATTGATGTGGGCTTAGATTGCCCAAAAGCAAACCAAACCTTGCCTTGCGGTGATTGCAGTTTGTTCCCTAATTATCTCTCCTTGATGCTTTCTGAGTGTTGAAGGGGAAAACAAAACGTGTATGATGGATTTTAGAAGGTGCCTCTGTTTGTGGAAAAGGAGAATTTTGGTAAAATGAAGGCTTTGTATTACCCAATGCCTACCTAAAAGTGTACACTTCTGAGAGTCACCCTGTTTCACCATAAAGATGATTTTTCTGAATGTCTCTAAACATTTTTAATACACTTTTTAATGTAGTGCCAATTAAGAGAACAGGCAGAAAGTTAATTGTGCTTTGCTGGTGCTCTGGAGAGCAAATCTTGAGAGATGTGAGTGGTTCCACAAACAGCACAGAGGTCACAACACAGGAGACAACTCCATGTTATGGTGCAGTGAGGGACAACAGCATTCTCCAGGGAATGGTTCTGCTGCTAAATTTGCACCCCATCCTATAGTGAGACCAGAAAAATATGTGGGATTTGCAAATGCTGTAGTACCTGATTTCTTAGATTATGTCTGTACAAAACAATGCAATCACCTGGGTTGAACTATCTCACCAATTAGGGGGCTTATAAGAAAGATGGGGACAAACTTTTTAGCAGGGCCTGTAGCAATAGGATGAGGGGTAATAGTTTTAAACTAAAGAAGGTAGATTTAGACTAGATATAAGGAAGAAATGTTTTACTGTGAGGGTGGTGAAACACTGGCCCAGGCTGCCCAGAGAGGTGGTGGATGCCCCATCCCTGGAAACATTCGATGTCAGGTTGGACAGGGCTCTGAGCGACCTGATCTAGTCAAAAATGCTCATTGCAGGGAGGTTGGATTAGATGACCCTTAAAGGTCCCTTCCCACCCAAACCAATCTATGATTCTATGATTCTATGATTCTATGATTCTATGATTCTATGATTCTATGAATCTATGATCAAGAGAGTTATGACTTCAATTCCCAATTTTCCTTGAAAGACGAAGGAATTTCATGCCTCTCAGTCTGGTCTTCAACCATCATGTAGCCAAGATGGCAGAACATACATTGGTAGAGTTTCACGGGTCATCGGGAAAACAAAGAGAAGATTTTTCCCGATATTTGATCCAGAGTTTGCCTTGCCTGGTTTCACCCCATTGCTCCATGTTACCCCTTCCCTGTGTTGTCTCCTGAACAGTGTTCTTCAGAGCTCAACTGCCGCCTCTGCACCACCACACTGCCCACCCACAGCACCGGCTATTTCACATCACTGCAAATGCCCCAGAGAGCTCTTCAGAAATGGGTATTTGCTAAGAGACAAATTTCTCAGCTGCTAATATAGGTTATGGTCCTTACCTTGCTGTGTCCCTTAGCCTTTATGGTTGTAGAAATGTGAATAGCAAACTGCCAAGAGTCAAAGAAAGTGCAGGACCAGGTCCCTGACAGGGAGGTTTGCCTTGTAAATGCTATCCTTCAGCCATACTGCTAAGGAAACCAGGCACTATCCCTGTTTAAGGCTTGGTTCCTCATTAATCAGATTCTGCCCCTCTCTTTGTACATACACGTACACACACACGTTTTAATACAATGAAAGGCTAAGAAAACAAAAAGCCTGCAAATACGGCAAAATAATGTGATCATTCCTTAAAACATCCAAGGAAAGTCAAGACTCTCATTCTGTTTGTACAGCGCTAAGTTGCTGGGATGCCGCACACCATCTGTGTCCATCCCACTGAGGCATTAAATCACCCATGCCCAGGGCAACCCCATTTCCACAGACATTTCCCCATTGCATCCACAGTACTCCGTGTGCAGGGGCTGTCGGAAAGCAAGATCAGCCCTGGGCGTCCACTGCTTCGTCCTTCCAGTCTTCCTCTGCTGAAAACATCAGTTAGAAGCAAAATATTTTGTCCTCCATTTTTATTCATTCTCTGTCCGCAGCAGTTCTAATAGCAAAAAACCCAAAAGAGTGCAACTTTGTTCCATTTATATTGTATACGGCAGTGATTGGCAAACAATGCTCTAAACCCAAAGGGTTTTTTTTCACTGAAATGATGTTTGGGTGATTTGTCCCTTACCTACGGCTCAACCTTTCAGTGCCGTTAAGTGATGGGTGAAGTCCCAGCCAAGCGGTACCT
>VUYV01000365.1:224583-349035 GCA_008711295.1 Anarhynchus alexandrinus | reverse complement strand
TTTTTTTTTTTTTTTTGGTGGTTCCAAATTAACCACAAGAGGACAGTAGTTCATGGCAAACGGCACGGCACACACGGTTGCAGCGGACAGAAATACATTATTATGTTGTGTGTATATGCAAGGACTTCCTGGACAAAAACACGTCACTTCAGCTACGCACCAGTGAGGGATTTCGCAAGTATATAAAATTCTATGTTCTATATTTAACGATCAATATTCTCCTCGTCACCTTCCCTCTGTTTTACAGTTCTAATGCGCACTGATGCCTTGTGGAAGTTAAATGTCCTTCCTGCTCTCCTTTCCCAGCCTAGGAGCTCAGCCCTGCATCAGGCCAGGCTCGTGCATCAAATCCAAGGAGCTGCTCTGCTTGACTAATCCTGAGGATGGGTTTAAGGTCGTTTTAAGGTCATGAATATCTCTAGGAAAATGCTCAAGGCCTGTTCTTTTTAATGATGCACCTACCTTTGACAGCAAGCAGAGCTGCTCTCCATCTCCATCGGAGCTCAGTCCACTTCTGGCCCAGCAGCAACACCTCCACAATATTCTGACGCCTTCCCACCCCCTTCCTCTAAGAGAGAAAATTCGAACCCCGCCATGCTTTGCCACTTTCAAGCCACCCCTGGCTCAAGCTCCCGGGGATGAGGTGACCCCAGCATCTCCTGAGCATTCAGGAAGGTTGCTGCTTTCCCTGCCCCAATTTCCTGCTCCCTTTCACCAATTTCCCCAGCACCAGGAGGCTGCTCTACCCCGCCAGGCTCCCAAACTAAAATTCCCCCTTGATTCCTGCTCAGTCAAGTCTTAGACCAAAACACCAAAAGAATTCCCGTGCTTGCAGCTGAGAACTTGTCCTAGAGATCTCGTTCAGAGATTTGCCAGCATAAGGCTGGAGGATCTGGCCATAACCTGGCTGAGCCAGTAAACTATGGAGCTACATAATATGCCTTAAAAATGCTTTTTGGTTAACGCAATGCCATTTCATGAGTAGAGTGCCCTTCCCAGCACACACGTAGTGATGGAGCAGCAGGTCCCTGTCTTGCTGAAACCTTGTGTTGCCTGAGAATGATGGCTGTGCCATGTTTTGTGTTCACGCCAGCCTTAAAAACAGTGACTTCAGCCACTTTGTTGCATAAATGTTGAATTGTTTTAAATGTGGCTGTGAGCTCGCTTGTTGTGAAAATATTCGTGGCTTGCTTCAAAGGCTTCATTTACAAAGGTCTGGGGGATGAGTCCAGCCACACTATGGGATGAGCAGAGGGAATTGACTGGGACAGACCTATTTAAAGCTGTCAGGGGAAGAATAAGGTACTTTGCCCTTCAGGAGGGCAAAATCAACAGGAGGAAAAGCCCAAAAAGAGCTTGTGAAATGGCAATTGGATTTATTCAGTGAACTGGAACTAAGACTTTTTGTAAAGGGTTTCAGTTAATCTTGAGTGAAAAGCTCCGAGTTTCATTATAAATGACTTCTAAAACAATTTAGAAGTAAAGCACTTTACACCAATACAATTTCATGAGTGCAACACTAATGGCTTAGTAACATCCGCCAGACCAGAGCTGGAGATGCACCTACAAGAAAACCAGCCAGAGGAACCACAGAGACCCTTCAGCTGCACTGAACGAAGCACCAAATGGCTCTCCTTCCTTCATCCCCATCCTTTCTGAATCCTGGGGCAGAAGATTTCTCATGGGCAGAGAGAAAGAATGCTTACTCCCTGCCAGAGTAGCAAAGTTTATTTCTATTAAAAATGGCAGCAAAACCTGGGAAATATACGATAAGTCTCTTTCAATACCAATGCCATTGATAGTGTCCTATCAATCAGGCTTTTTCCTTTAAAACCACTAGTGTTCTCTCAATCAATATTTTCTTCTCTACAAACCCTACATGAAGGAACCACATGTACAGAGGTATTTGGTGTGGGGATTTTCTTTGTTTTCCTTCGTTTTTGTCACTGCTATAGCTCTATTCTCAGAAAGTCAAGTTAATCAATGGTTCTGAGTCAGGTTTTGTGCCAAAAGTAAGTTCACTGCATTAAAGTATGGTCCAGAGAAATGCCCTTCCAGTAAGGTTGTCCCTCCTCAGTGTCAATATCAATTCTTTTCTTCCATTGTGACCTTTTTGGGAGTCCATGCATGAGTAAAGCCTTAGATCCACCACACACTGAAATTGTTGGGAGCTGATTTGCCCTTTGTCTCTCCGAAGGAGAAAAGCCAGTCACGACTCCCAGCTACTCCGTGTTACCTTTACAGGACAGCAATTTGTCTCTGTAATGGAAAAGAAAAATACTATTAATTCAACCAATATATTACATATTAATTACCAAAATTATTGAAATAAACTTTTAAAATAATATCAAGGAAGTAATTATAAAAGTAACTTTATACAGAACACTTTTAGATCTAGAATGAGAAATGTATGTGACTACTAGGGGCCAAAACATGGCACATTTAATTTAAACCCTGGCAGCAAGGGGCAGGTTCCATTGCAGCTATAATAAATTACATACAAGTGCTACAGAACAATAACAAAAACTGTGAGCCATCCATTTCAGTACCATTTACAAGAAATCAATATCAATACTTAATGCAATACTGGTGAAAAATGAGCAAAGATACAGAAAGCATAATAAACCAGTAATGAAAGACCTTGCAGTGTTTCACTTTGGAAGAAAAAACTAACTGTCTATATTTTCATGTAGAGGGATATTTCACTGAGGCAATGTGCTGGAGGTATGAGTGTTTTGCAGATCTAAGTTTAAAATAACCTCTTTATTAAATTTAAAAAAAGTTCTTTAAACTGTGGATTACTAGCTTAGTAAAACTCATACATATGGAAGGAGGCATTTCATCTTCCTACGGTCCTGAATATTTTTCATCGGATTGCCTCAGATCAAACATCACCCCGTCACGTACCTCTCTGAAGGCACGGGCAAGGCCGCTTGCTTCCAGCAAATTTTGACGTCCTGTTTTGGAGGTGCAGAGTTTAAATGTTCTACCACCAGTGAACTAAACAAGGTATTTCATCAGGTAGCCCCATTTCCTCCACTGGTTTCAGTCTCCAGCTAAGAAAAATGTGTTATAATACCTTTCAGAAAGGATATATTGCAAGGTGGAATGTGGGACAAAATAATCCTGAAAATAACAAGTGTGAAGTCCCCGTCTAGCGAGGCTACCGAGCGCCAGTGAATTGCCATTTGTCACCACAGACACCATCCTCCTCATCAACACAATCACCATCATCCCTTTGCTCTCCATCAAGCTAAAAGGCCTTTCAGGAAAGCTTCAGCTCTCCTAGGTTTTCCTTCAGCTCCCTGGATGCCTCAGAGAACTGTAAGAATTATAAAATTAGAAGGGTTATAAAACTAGAATTATAAAACTAGATGTAAATGTTGCATGCTTAAAAAAAATGGCAAGACAAGCAGTAGGAAATGCATTACAGTTATTCACGGTGTTTATAGGTAGATAGATTGATAGGCAGACAGACAAAACATCCTATTGTCATCACTTAATTACCATGGCCTGATTGCTCTGACCTTCCTTAGTATTCCCATCTGAGCTCCTCCAGTGGTTTCTCCCTCCCCCTGCCTTTGTCTTTGCAACCCTCCCCTGCGCCAGGGGAAAGTCCAGCACAAACGTCCCCACCACTTCTCATACGCCCTCTCCATGCCACGGCAGCAGCCATCAACTCACTTCAGTCGCATGGTTGTCCTTCTCCTCGTGGGCAGGTTGTCAGGAATACCTAGAAGTCTGTCACAGTAGACTACCAAGAAGCAAGGAACATCTAAACATACCTTTTTGGACAGGAAAAGCTCTGCTTTACTATGATCAAAGAGAATTAACCATATATTTTCAAAATGGCTCCTAAGCCTTTTGGAACAGATCGACTTCAAAAGGATCCTGCAATACAGCGTCCAGTCTTTATCTGATACCAGGCATCTAGTAACAAAATATGCTCATATTAGCTATAAGAAACAAATTTCCACAATCTAGTAACTCAAATCAAAGTTCTACTTTGATCATCCAGTACAGACCTCTACTAACCATGTATTGGGGGAAAAAACCCTTTCTAATAAAACAAAGTGAAAATTCATATTACCCAGACAATAAAGCCTCAACAGTAAATAACTTGGTCCAACTGCTATATTTATACTTGTACAAATATAAAGAGTTTCTCACACATTCTCAAAGATTTGCATGCAAATATTTTCAAAACTTTAAGCTTGACTTTACAGCTTCTCTTTCATGAGCACAACCACAAAAAACATGGTTTGAGGCTGGGTTCATCCTTCATTCACGCTAAAACCAGCCTGCATGAACTATGGGGTTATTTTATGCAAATAATATGACCTTTCATGTGGGGCCTTCACCAGCAGTGAAAACACAGAAATACAATGGATCAACCAGGGACATATAACAGCCCTCAAACATGTTGAAGCCTTTCACAAAAAAAAAGGAAGGTGAGAAACTTGATGGGTTTAGTGAAATAATAAACAGGTTTAATCACAGAAACGGAGGGTTTAGACACCAGGACAAATGTTGTGGTGGAAACTGAGGGAGATCCAGAGTCACACTCAGTCAAGGGAGGCCCCTTGGATGGTTTGCCAGGAGCGCACACAGCCAAGACTACCAGTAACAACGACAGAGACGTGCTATAATCCTACTGCAAGGCTTGTATGTCTGGATTCAGTATGAGATAAGCATGCCTTGCAGCACTTCTACCTTTTACCCAGTATCAATCCTAACGAGGCTGAGGAAAAGATGACAGTGCTGCTCAGGCCACCTTTATCAGTTGTCCTTCAGCTCAGACAACTGGGACAGCTCTTCCTGGCTGTTCTGAAATGAGCAAAACCAATCACACACAAGAAGGTGTAGCAGTGAGAGCTCATCCCTAACAACCACGCGTGAGGCTTTGCCATCTACTTCATTGTGCACGGCGTTTCATTTTCTAACCTGGATAGTATTTTTTACCACCTCACTTCCCCACGTCAGTGTGATTGCAAGGTCTTCGTTAGTAGATTTCTGGTTTGATTTTTTTTTTCCCCATTGGAAATTGTGAATTTGTCTTCCAACAACACAGAATATCTCAAGGAAGAATTCATCAAGAGTTAGTATATGAAAAGAGCAAGTGAGTCCGCCCTTTTGGACTCAGACCACCTTCTGGGGTTTGTTCATATAGTTCCTCAGCCAGTGTAGAGCTGGTACATGACTAGAAGTGATGGAGAACAAGGTCGTTTAGGAAGGGATGTTTTTGTACTCGTTCATCCATCACAGCGTAGCACAATACTGTGGACAGTCTTTCTATGTAATAGCAAATGGGAATGGAGAGGAGAAGGGCTGTGAGGTGATTTCGGGGAGCACCACAGGGCTGGGGCTGTCAGACCTGCCGTCCAGGTGGTCCAAAATTCAAATTTTGCCCCAAGGACAAGGTGTCCATCAGGAGGGGACTTCCTGGGTCAGCTTCTACTTTTGCCAGCTGTTAGTAACAGCTATATGCCAGTCTTTCCCCAAAATTTCTCAGATAAAGGGTACAAGAATTCCATTTATGGGCACAAAATAAGAGCACTACCTACCACAAAAGGTTTTGCATTACTGGACTGTGTTGAACAGTGCCTTTCTTGAGCAGTTAGTCGCTTAATGATCAGGGTACTAACAGATGGCATGCAGCACTACTCAGATGTTAGCAGGGTTATGTCCAGAACGTTTACAGCTGTGTAAAAGTCAGTGGGAGCCTGGATTATGTGCAAAATGAACAATCATTAGGGAATGAAAATATTCTAAATATTGCTTCCACTAATCAGCTTTTAAACATATCCCCTCTCCGGGAGGAAATCAATTTTTTGCAAGTAATACAAGAGATTCCTATTACGTGGTATGAGTTAAGTCTAACTGATTAATCCCTTAAGTAAAATTTCTTTCTTTAAATTAATTCAACGCTTTCTGCTGCCATTCAGTTGCTTTGCCTGAGGACATCACATTTGTTTGCTTACTCCTACCTGCCTAGGCACACCCATTCAGTGCTGTAATGCCCTTAATGGTTAAATGGATGATCCCTTGTTATAATTATATCAGACGTATTGCAGTGGACATGCTGCCTCTCTCTTCAGATCTGTTTTCCATCACTGAGTCCAAGCCGGTAATTTAAATATGACTCTCTGACTGAGCATCATTGCAACGAGCCCAATCCAAATCCCACTGAAGTTAATGAATCTTTGCACTGATTTCAACAGCCTTCGAGTTTAGGCCCTAATGAAATAACAACTTTTTTTTTTCCTGGAATCATCTTCTGAAAGTGATTCTCTACTTTTACTGCAATAGAAAGAGATACCGGGAAGGGTTTGGGGAAATAAGAAGTTCAATACCCAGTAGATGGTGCTGTAATCAAATCCTAAAACCTGTTACGCCAGAGCCACTTAGCTATGTGTCATGGCAAATTCCTGCAATTAATAAAGAAAGTGTGTTTATTTTAAAGACACGTGTTATTGCGTTTAAAACATACTTATTAATCCGAAGCAGTCATTGTCTAGGCAGTACGCTGAAAAAAAAACCCCAAAGAAATATGTAGCGTGTGCTTTACATGTCTTACAGAGAAAGGGGTTGTGGACCTTTTCTCCTGTCCCTCAGGGGCCGTGGTCCTGCGCCTGTGGGATAATTGAGCTATAGCACAGGGAATGCACATCTCTCATTTTAGGTAAGCAAAGCAAAATTCTTCCGTCCCCGTTATCTTGCGTGTTCCACCCGCGGGTCAGATTTCACAGGAGCAGAAATGCGATCAGATGATAAGGCAGGAAAGGAATATCATTTCCCAAGTGAATAAATTATAAGTATTTTGTTTTAAAAAAAAAAAAGCTTGGCTTTCTTTCAAACTCTTTGACTTTGTTGCTACAGTCCTCCACCACCTGCACTTGCATATCTGATCCTCAAATTCCCCTGTTTTGTAACTGGAACTGAATACAATGGCCGTGTCCTGAAATCGGCCCTCACTTTTCTCCTCTACAATCTTCATTAAAGCTCGCTGCTGTTGATAACCTTTGATCTCCTCTCCTGGTCTGCCTCTTTCTGCTTAAATTTTGAATGCTACACACCTATCTGATATTGCAGGTTCTCCCAGGGAGGGAACTCATCCTCTTTGTAGACATGCTAGGACAATAATCTTTCAAAAGGAGCTGGGGAAAATTCAGCACTCAAGAGCCAGGTACCTCGATCAAACAGACACTGACACTGCAGAAAGCTGGGGACCATCGCCGACGGGAGACAACCATGGTGGCGGTTGCTGGGCCTAAATATTTGGGAATTTAGTTCCATTTACAGATTTTTTTTATTTGACTTGAAAGTCAACTTGGGGAGGTGTCCTTTCTAGTGGAAGCAGCACCTGTGCACAACTTTCCTGGTGAAGACCTCGATTTTACAGAACGTGCCCAACACAGAGGCAACCTTTCACGTGACAAAATGCCAAACAAGCTCTTTCACCATTCCTTCTCCCTCTGAACCATCTGGAAGCCGTGGCCAGACCAAGCTGCTGAAGAGCTGATCATCCCCGTGATCAGCCCTTGGGATTCCGCTCCCAGCAGAAGTCAGTGCACTTCTAAACAAAGTTCACGCTCATTTCGGTAGCAAATTTAATACACTTGCCTAAACAGAGTGATCACGGACGCGAGATGCCTACACACACGGACAGCTAAAGTCTAAGAAAACTGAACCAAAACAAGGAAAACTTTTCCTCATAAATCATGTTCCTATAGTAACAGGTTCCACTTATGCAGAATGCGGGGCTGCAGCAAAGATTCCTTGGGCTACGGAATTTCATTTAACACACAGCATGGTTTTTAAATAAGAAATACAGCAGGACGAATTTATATACTTCTTAGAGCACGGAACTCCCTTCCCAGCATTATTAATACACACACACCCAGGGCCACGTTCTAGTCTTGAGTACACATGTGGGTTTGCATTGAAGCCAATGAAAGCTGCACAAATGTATCTGAGGACAGGAATTTCCCCTTATAAATTTTTCAGAAAACGTAATTATTATGTATGATAATTTTAGCTAATGAATACATTTGTATGATTCATTTGCTATGTATCAGTTATTTATAAGGTATTCACAACATGTTTTATTAACTATTATTAAAGCCTTGTATTTATTTTAATTTATATTTCATCAGGGTTACTTTTTTGAAATGCCATAGACTTTCTTCTTAACCTTTTCTAATCTTAGACCTGATTTTTGCTTCTGTGAGATTCCAGTTCGGTTTCTATAGGAGGCAATAGGGCTTTTCAATGATTTCAATGGTCTATAGATCAGGCCAGCTACACATAAAGGGATATTATTAGGTCATTGGCCTATACCTGGCATATATATAATAATTTGTAACATAGAAGGTAGGGGTGGAACTACCCTCAAGAATCACTGAGCTTTGCCCTCTTCATGTACATGAGAATGACCAAAGCCAGTCCCCGGAGAGGAATGTGGTGTAGGAACCATCGCTTCTGTTCTGTACGTCTCCAAGGCCTGGACGAGAAAGATCCTTACCCAGGACTGTGACTGTTATAGTTTTATTCCCTTCTTTAATTCTTTAATGCAAGGATGTGCTTTGTCTTCCTATTTTATGTCGTGTTATTCTGCTGGTTCTTCTGCTGCAATGTTCTGCTGTTATAAAGAAGCAAAACTCCATTCCTTGTAAGATTTGTATTTTTTCCTTGGGAGTTTTTATGAAATGTAACCATTGAAAAAAACACCTACCTTTATAAACACCATGTTTCTTTACAAGCATTGCACACGTGCAGTCTCATTTTTCTCTATCCAGGACCAAATGAAGCAAAAATCTAAGAAATGAGGAAAAGGGAAATCCCAGTTCTTTGCCACAAAAAGAAGCCTCTGTCTTTGACCATAAGAATTGCGAGTAGTTTTCATATATATCAGTAATATGAAATTAACTAAATTCATACTGGGGAAAAAAGAAAAAGAAATGAGAGCCCTTGTGAAGGGATGCAGCCAGGCTACGCACATTTTGCTTTGGTAGAGCACCCCCAAACCTGTGGACCTAAAACAAGAGTTGAACCTCAGGAAGGGCAAGAATTAGAAATGTGGAGGGGAAAAATTATTTGAATTTCCAGAGCCTTCAAAAAATACAACATTAATAAGTGACTGTAAAAAAGGAGACACACAGAGGCTGAAGCTGGTCATATGCAAAGCAGACTGCAAGAACAGGCTGCCCTTTCAGCTATCCCCCCCTAAAAAAAAAAAAAAAGAGAAAGGATGCTGAGCTGGTAGAAGACCCAGAGGGGGAAAATCACAAAAGAAGGAAAATAGATCAGATTTTTTCCCTGATACACTTGATTTCTTCCAGACATACCGTTGCAGGGCTCACAGGGCCTGGTCCAGAGACCCTTAAAGAAGTGGAGAGGTTTCCATCCATTTCAATGGACTTTCAGATAAATTCCTATGGCAAGCTCTTCACTTTGGTGTGCAGTGCTACCTGTGCAGAATCTCAGTTGTAATAGGGAGAGGCTTCGGTCAGTTGTCACCATCTACATACGCTTTGCAAAATATACCTTGCAAAAAGGCCAGCTCATTATTAAAGTTATTTACCTTTCAACACACTGATTTCCAACAAATATTGAAAAATGTTACAGATGGTCTTCATTTTTCACATTTAAGTAACTTCAAAAAAAAACCCCAAACTGGTTTTGGAGGTAAAACAAGCAAATACGTTTGCTCCCCATATGTTTTTGTGTTGAAATTCAACTCAGGCTGAATTTTCAGAGGTAAATTACAATCTCTGGAGAAAAAAAGAGTGTTTCTATTTGGAGCCCTAATACAGCTTTCATAGGAGTGGTCCAACAGCATTGCTGTGCCTTCGACCCTTTATTCCTGAGGTGCAGAAATGCCTGGTTCCAAATGTAGCAAAATGAGAAATTACAGAGCCTGTCTAACAAATCAAAAATAAATGAAGTAACAACATAAAGGTAAATTTACTGTTATTTATAATTTACCATTTTTACCTTGTTTTCAATTGTCTCTTAGTCCTCTTCATTCTAGGAGCCCATTACATTTTATTATGCTAAACCCTATCTTCTGTCACATAAATTACAGTTAAAGATCTTAATATTAAAGCCTCTTAGCTCCCAGACCATATTTCAGGCTTTGTTCAAACCAGACATTAATGCTGAAATTGAACACAGATCACTTTGTCATCATTACCTATGATCTCAAAAGTATAATACAATCTTTGCTATATATGGCACAAAAATGCTCCTTTGTATAACACTGAATTATGGAGATATATTGATATTCTTAATATTTTGACAAAACAATAAAACTAAATATGTTAGCTCTTTAGCAGATACCAGCACACCGGCCCAGCTATTATAACAACAGTTCCAGGGGTAAAGGTTTATTTATTCCAGGTAAAATAGGAAATTAATCATATAGTTATTTTAATCCTAATTTTTCCCTGGTATAATTTAGCCTTCCTGCTCGCTGATACAGGAAGTCTGTTGCCAATGCTCATCATCATCTGCTTGGGTTCACAATATCCACCTTTGTTATGGGAACAATATTCTCTTTTCAGTGGTCGTGACTCCAGCGAGGAGAAACACTGGTGCAGACTGTCTTTCATCTTACCGTGTGTCTTTTACTTCTGCCCTGGAATTACCCAAAAAAGAGGTGTTCGTGAGCCTGGACCGGGCTCTGGGCTGTGCGCAGGGATGGAGGAGGGGGTATGTGACCACAGTCCTCTCCCATTTTGTGCCTAAAGCCCACGTTATTATTTCGAAAGGGCTGTTCTGTCGCTCCAGCAGAGACTTTCACGCGCCTCTGGCTCGTGTTCGGTGCTTACCCACCACTCTCAGACCTGTTACAGACACATACACACTGGGCCAAATTCTCTTTCTAGCTATTACCATGTCAGTCAGGAGAAACCCTACTGAACTAACACAGGGGTCAGTGAGAGCAAAATGCTGCTTGTTGCAAGAGGATTAAGTTATATTACCATTCTAGATGTGGGAGCATCTTCTGCAGGGTATTTGTACCTGCATAATACCTCTTCCAATGAATGAAAAGCCATAGGTGATCTATTCTTACCCTGGCCAACTAAAAAAGCCTCTGCTGTTGGCACCCTGGCCGGGATCTAACCCCGTCCTGCCACTGCAGCAGTGAGAGAGGCAGTCCTCAAAAAGCTCTTCCCAAGAGAAAAATGCCATATCTGATTTTTCTTCATCTTTTGGACTGCCCACAAACTGTTCCGTTTGCCTCGTTACTTCTGATTAGTCACCGTGTGTGAGAGGGCACTGAAGCCACGAGGCACTTCTTGTCCTGCAGCCAGGTTGGGTTTGAGAAAGGAGAAGAGCTGCTTCTCANTCTGCCCGCAAATTGGCTTAAAAAAAAAAAAAAAAACAAACACAAAGATCCATGTAAAAAAGGTCAGGCTGATACATCTCAGTACAGGTGCTTATAAAAGTTGAAACCACAGCTCTCCAAATGAAGGCAACTCTCCCAAACACCGCTTCGTACAGGTGCTCGTTTGGACCTTCAGACCAACTGATGATAGCTTCTCCAAAGGAATATGTCCTGCAATGCTTCAAAATATCTCTGTCCACTTGTATTAGAGTTTGGGGTATTGCAACATCTTTCATTATAAAGAGAGGGTTATTTTTTTAATATATACCTTTTCATTACAACTAGGAGTAAGGTCATGAGTTCTTCTCATGATGGAGGTATAAATATTACATTGTATGGCTGAAATAGGCTGCCTCCGTTCCTGGAGAATACCCTTGGGTAAAATACTGTGTCAGGGCAGCTGATTGCCTGCTCATTTCAGTTTGCTTACTTTTTACAAATAAATTGCTAGACAAATGAATAAAAAGAGAGCGTTAACTTCAGACAATCATATTCATAACACAGCCCCATTACAGCTTCAGAGGCGTTAAGTCTAAATTAGAGTTATTTCTGAAATTAGCTATATCATTTTTTGGCTCATTTCTTTCCTTCTAGGAAACGGTGGGGGGAATCTGATCGTGACAGCGAGAACATGGGATGCAGGAGAAATGGATTTTGTTTGCAGTTTCCCTGTATGAAGCTGAGCAAGGTTAGAAAACCTCCTAGCCCGGCTTGGGTCTTGGGAGTCATCCCGGGTGGCTTTGAAGGGAAGATGGTGTGCAACTGTGTCAGCCATGCATACAGACTTTTAGAGGTCTATAGCCAGACACAATCATATCCCTTTTCTTCCACTTTTTGCCTTCCTTATCTTTTTAATTTGTCCCCTCTTTGTAGGCACGAGCAATTTGTTACTGGGTGTGCGTGCAGCGCCTGACACCATCAACTCATCTCAAGCATGAACCAGACTGCAGAGGTTCTGGGGTTTTGCGTGTTTAAAACTTCTTCTATTTCTGTCTTTCCATTCTTCTCATTTGTATTACTCTGGAGGTGCCACTTTCTGGTGGATATTCAAGTATTCCCTTTTCGATAGTTTTTAGATCCTGTTATTATCCTATGAGTGCTAAATGACAATGATTCATCTGTTTGTTTCGATAGATACGCAGTTATTTGCAGAATGGTTATTAACCAGGGGCTGTTAATTATATAAGAAGATAATTTCATGTAAATGTTGGTCTTAAAAAACAAACTGCCTCTCTGTTTATTGCCCAACAAGCAAGTATTTGGGTTTGATTTTTTTTATTTTATTTTTGGTTTGGTTTTGTTACTTCTTGTTCAGACGCAAGAGAAGCGAGCGATTGATTCATTTGAGTGAATGAAAAATGCATCATAATTGCCGCAGTCTGTCCAGCCTGAATTATGTGCTGCTGGCACAGGAACAAGTAAATAATACCTCATCTGTTTACTGCTCTGATCAACCCTGCCATTTGAACCGGTGGCTGACAAAAGAGAGAGGAAATCCGCAGTTTGCAGATAGCGTGAGCCAGGAGTTGGCAAACAGCAATTACGTGTCCAAAAAGGCATCTCAGGCAAATTTTGCCTGGCACGCGGTAAGACGGATAAAAGGGGAGGGGGGGGGTGGTTGTCTCCTCAGTCTGAGTTGAAATTGTCACCTTTGGGAAGGGTGTGCGTGTGTGTGTGTGTGTTTGTGTGTGTGTGGGTCAGGTCTGCACTGATGATGAGTGAGGTGTCTCCCCGGTGGGACCCTCCTACCTGCAGTGCTCAGGTGTGGAGAAGAGCAAAGCACAAGTGGGGAGTTTCGGGCTCACGCAGCCTTTGGGGGACACCAGCGATGAGACACGGGGACTGTTTGGGGACCAGGGGCTCCAGCCCCAGAAGGGTCTTCCCCAGTTTATCTCCTTCCCAAGGCTGAGGAGCCTTGGTCTACGATGCATGAGATGCTCCCATGAGTTGTAGTGAGGTTGATTTTGTTTTGCTTTAATTTTTGTAGCTTAAGCAATGTCTATCCTCAGGTTTATATGTATAAGACCATAAATCTTTACAGAAGATCTTCTCTGTTTATGTCAACATTTATGACACAAATAGGAGCAGCTGATAAGAGAGCACCTCTCTGTGTCCCTTGGTCTCTTGGATGAGTTGGTTCAGTCTTTCTTCCACAACAGGAGCACCTTTTTACCATGCGTCTGAGCTTAAGAAAAGCTGGGATTAATGAAGTGACATTTTCCATCTAGAACAAAACCATCTCTAGAAATCCTTTGCCAAGTGAATACAGTCCTGGGTTCCCATCTGCAAGTGCCTTCCCAGTGTCCTGTTCTTATTTATCCTTTGAAGACGCAGGCTGGGTTAAGGAATGTAGAAATATATAATTGCAAACCAGTTTCTTTACCATCTGCATTTCTCTTCCTGCCACTGCTGGCAAAAATCCCTGGCTGTGCATAAAAGTAAAGAATACCTGAAACTCAAAAGACATTAACATTAGCTAAAATCATAGACAGAAGGACCAGAGAGGATTAAAATAAGTATTTGACCTCAGTGGCAGCACGTGCAAAATTCCCGGTGGTGTCAACAGGCTGGACTGAAACACAGACTTCCACAGCTCCACATGGGTTTTTCCCTGTAAATCACACCATTGTTGGATTTAAAAGCTTGAGCTGAAATGCACAGTAAGCAATGAGAGCTGGAAACCTGACTTTATCTGACTTTAGCTTGCTCAGTTAGGATCTGAGTCTTTAACATGCATGTTACAAGGAAAAGGTGTTTGCTCTCATGTTTTTCTCCCATATTTGATCACTGATTTTTTAAATTCTTGAGTTTAAAATTCAGATCAAGCTCTTGCGATTTTTGCTACTGACCTTCATTACACTTTTTTTCTTTTGCAGCTGTCAAATTAAAGTGATTTATATATTCTAAAGTTAAAGCATATTTCCGATGATCGTGATAATTATCTTCCAGATACGAGTCCATCATGTTTAAGACATTAGGTCGACAAGGTGGTGTAATGGCAGCCATAAGTCACATGAGGACTTATCTCTTGGGGACTGTCTTGATGTACCCCCAGAGAAAGATGCCCCAGTGGGCTCTCAGCTCCAACACAGAGCCAGCAGTACTAGAAGTTCTGCATTTGAACTGCTTCAAAACATAATTCAGTGTGTCTAGCCAATATAAAAATTATTGTTTGAACACATTTTGGGATGCTACTTACAAATAGCCATACTTTGACCTTTTTTTGTAAGGCAAACATGACAGATGTTATTCTCATGCTAGACAGATCTTTTTTTATTTACTCCTTCCCTCAATAGAATTTTATTTGGCAAACAAATAACTACCCACATAATTTTGTAGACAAGGATGCTGGTTCTTTTATTTTGCATGGAATAATTACATTCACAGAAAGAATATTTTAATGTGTTATGTTTTCAATATAAATTTGTTTTGTTTCACATAAAAGGAAAATTTAATTTTACTTTCCAAATATAAATTAGATCTCGTAAAACACACTGGGCCGTAAAGAGGATGGAAGGTTCTTTTATACGGGAAATATTCTTTCTACAAAAATTAACTGGTCCTTACTTTAAAATTTTTGCACTGGCAAATATGTGTTCTCTATGTAGATGGTGTTACCTGGCAGTAAAATTTATAATCACCTGAACTACTCATCCCCATGTTTTAGGACACTGAAAATCATAAAGATTGTTCCCTTATGCTGAGTTGAATGTTTGCTCAAAGCACAATCATTTCAATTTCAAAATTATGAAAGACAGTAAGTGAAAATCCATGAGAAGTTTCAAGAACTGTGGGAGGGAAAAAAGCACCTTCTGAACTGTTGACTTTTAGCAGCCAAATAATAATCCATTTGCTGATTTCAGAGGTGAATTTTCACAGATAATATCATATGAGACACAAATCTGCTTTTCCAAGATACTGGTTATACATCAAGAAGGTCCCCAAGAGGTAAGGCCTCATGGGATACAAAAGGCTGTGGGCTGATTTCATTGGGACCTCAGCACCAACAAAATTCTGGAAATTCTATTATCCCCAATGAAGCACCAAAGTACCTGTTCGGAGGCAGCTGACCCCTCCAGCAGGAAGAGCTGAGCTGTGCTGCTGGACGGACACTTGCTCTCCATCGTGCCACCCCTTCCCATCGCCACTCCAAGGCCCCCGTTGCACGTTGACCAAATGCATTGCAGAGTACCCCTATTTTTTGGCTTACGTCTTGAACAGAGACTCGGGGTTTGCACATAAGACAACAGCTAAACAAGAGCTGTCACTGAAGTCAAAGACACCAGCTCGCTTTCCAGGTGGAGATTTCCGACGAACTTTCTCCTGGTTGCCACGGGTGTCTTTGGGAGGTCCTTCCCAGTAGAAGTCATTGCAGCTGGGCATGTGTCTAGCTGACGCCAGCATCTGGGCATCGTTAGTGGTGTCCACTGCCACAGGGAACAGCACCTGTAGACAGGCTTTGGAGCTGCTTTCCAAATCAGATTTGAGTTTTTCAGCAGGTATTTGGTAATGTATTTTTAAGCCATGCAACTTTACCCTTTGAAGGAATTTGCGTTTTTTCCACCTCAAACAAGGAAATTTCTTGATCAATACTAGTTCTTTTTTCTTTTCTTGTTGAGTTTCAGGACATACCATTGGATTTACCAAAACCAGTGGTTTTCTGCTCAGAAACCTTCCAGGCAGTGAAGGGCGAAGCTATGGGAAACCACTATCACTGTCCTTGTCGCTCCCCCAGCAAATCCCCCCAAACTGCTGCCCCTGCTTTGCCACGTGAGCCACGCTTGCCTTCCCTGGTGTTCCTCTTCCTTCCTTAAAGACAACCGGTCTAGTTTTTGCTCAATTACTTCACATAATTGCAGTATATGTGAAGTTCAACCGGGAAACTAGCACGGAACTGTAAAAATGGTGCTGTGGCAGCAGTCACTATAGGGGGAATAAATCCGCTTTGGTGTGAGATTCCCCTCTGGGACATCTCCCAACGCTGCAGTAACTTTCTTCCCCCGTAACTCTGTTTCAGTCTCACTGCAGTTTCTGTATCATATTGGAGAGCAGCGATATATGAAGCAATGAAACTCCTGGAGATCTGGGTCTCTATGTTGTACTCATTTTAGGGTTTCAGGCACCGTATTTAGAGAAAAGATCAGGTAAACGTTTGCCATTTGCCGCTTCGATATTCGAGTGGGCCACGTTCAGGGAACAAGCCGAACTGTCAACAGGGCAAAACGTGTGCAAAGGATCCTTGCAGAGCACCTATTAACTCTGCCTCTAAAAGACAAATACCCCGATTATATACTATTTTGGCAACCATTTCAAAATTACTGTGAGAATCCAGAAGCACAGACTGGTAAACCACCGGAGTCGGCAAACTTTGAAGAGATTTGAGATTGAGGCTGATCGAGATTCATAGATAAACCCATTCCTATGACAAAACTCTTTTATTATTCTCAACAAAAAGACTGCTGTGCTGCACAGATCATAGAAATGTAAAGTATTTTCATGGAAGAACAACATAGGCTGAAGCTGATATGAGTCACCCTTTGTGAAGCTGAATTGACCAAGCGTCCTACGACGGAGAGAGTGGATTTCTGTTCTCTGCTAAGTTGTTTCTACATGATGACCCTTTTATGATGTTTTTGTGGAGATATCCCTTTTCCTGAGAATTGGAATGAATGTCAAGATGATCTCAGAAGACACAAAGCAAGAGTCAGATAGGTGTGTGCTCTGGAACATACTGACCCTGCCCGTTTCTAGAAAAAGAGTATCACCGTCTTTGTTTGCAGTATCTTTGATCAGTAACCTCTCCAAATAATTGCTGCAAGGGTAATTATTGGTCATTGGAGTTATACCAGTGTCAAACAGTTGCTATTCTTATCTTAAATAAGTCCCATTTTTAATGGATTGATCAGTGAAAACTATGGACACTCGGTTGATGTGCAATACACGTTTTTGTTATTTTGTATGCATCCCTTTTCTCACTCTCTCTTTTTATCTCCCAGCTTCACCTTTCTTCTTGAGGCTGTAAGCCTGTCCACAGCTCTTCCATGTAATGAAGTAGCTAAAGAAACCAAGAATAAATCCCTGTGCTTGAATCAGCAGGGATACTCCTCCTGCCCATGTTTTTATGAAGGGAAGCCAGAAGAATGAAGTCTCAGATCAGCAAAGGTGAGCGACTTGCTGCAGTGTGTCCTTCTATCAGCATCTCACAAGCAACACCCACAAAAGATGAGAAGAGAGAGTAGACCACTGCTCTATCCGTGTGGTCCTGTGCCGGAACTGCAAGCTCAGATGCATGCCTCTGTCTGGAAATTTGGGTTTGTCCTTCACAGGTTTGGCCACGGGTGTTCATCTGCACGGTGCCATCAAGACTTGGGTGATTTTAGCAAATCCGGAGGCACATACTCAGGGGTTTTCAGCAGAAATGAAAGTATTTTGGAAAATCATATTGGGAGGAGTTGGCAGCTTCTGCAAAAGGATTTGAAATACCTCAGTTGCTTTTAATGTTTTTCATTTCAAGCCCTGTGTCTGTGTCCAGTTTCTTAACCACCTATGCTGATTTCAAGCTACTTCTACATGGCAGTGTTACAACTGGTGTTTCCAAATCCTTGATTTAATGCATATTTGTAGCTAATGATGTACCCACTAAAACCACTGTAATATTTACCATCAGTTTCAGACCCTTTCTCTGCAACAAATTCTTTTTTAAGATAAAACACCCAGAAAATATGTGTAGATACAGGAGATATATTTCTAAATAGCTTTTCATTAAATTATTGATATTTTTCATCATGACAACCAGAGATTAGTCCCCAAAAAGTCCGTGTTTTTACTAGTGATAAACAATGTGATGGTGCTGCTTTTTTCTACACAGTATAAACAACAGTTAAATAACACCTGATATATTGCATGAATTAGAAATTCCCCCAAAGCCTGATTTCATTCACATTGATAATTTGGTTAAACAATAATTTCCAGAAACTACAACCTTTTAATAAAGATATTCACTGCTGGCAGAAATCTCATCCCGCTCTCTATTTATGCCTTTAGTACATTTTCTAAAGGTTCTCCGCACTTTGTTACTTAATTATGCATCATGTTTACCATACTCATTTTACAATTACATGACGACGCGGTTGTAAGCAGCAGCTGCTATGGGAGGCGAGGAAGAACCTCAGTTATCTGATAGCTCCCTTGATTCACTTTTCTGCCCCAGAAATAAGAAGTACCTTTGATTGCTCCTTGTAAAGAGGCAGAGGCAAGTCTCTCAAGATATCCCGGCGGCTATTCGTGGTTGTCACTCATGGCAACTGGTTAAAGAGCTGTACAATTTATATTGTTATCTTATTTTGAATGGAGATGCATAATATGTTTATAATGGCTATAGACACGCCAGACCGCGTTCTGTCCATCAGCCGTGTGTGTCGCCAGATCTAGGGCTGATATGCATGGCACACGTGTGTTTTAACCAACCACGGTGCTCTCGCTGTGGCAAAAATCAGACAAAGGCAGCAGCAGCCTCCCCGCTTCCAGGGGCTTCGAGGGGACGACAGCGCAGATTTGCAGGAATGTTGTAATAACCCCATTACCTGGCAAACTGCTCTGATGTGCCTGGGGAAAGAGTTACGACGAGGGAGCACCAGCCATGAGCTTGAGCCCTCTGGTTGATCGTTCTAATGTCTCTGGGGAGAGCTGTGGCCTCAGCAAACTGACCTTCACCCAGTGATGGCCATGCCCGAGGAGGGCAGAGGATGGGAAGGTCCCCAGCGGTCAGAACAGGGCGTCTGTGAGATGGTTGGTCTCGCACTGTCCCCACCGGCTGTCACCTGCTTGATGTGCCCCAAGCCATGCTGCCCAGGCCCCTGGGAGGTGAGCTCAACTTCATCACCCAGCATGGGGAAAAGCTGAAATAGCTCAGAATGGCATAACTCCACACACAGAAGCAGGACTGCTTCACATGCAGGGTAAGTAGAGGGTCAACATTGTCCAGCATTACAGGAGGGAAAAGGACATTGCGCAAATCCTCAGATGGGGCAGGCTTTGGTTCCAGAGGGGAGCAGACACATGAGACTGCTTAGGGGAACTGAGGGTGCAGGTCATGAGGCCCTTTCAGTTCCCTGGGGTCATGGTGGCACATTGCACATGGGGCAAAGGAAGAGCGTGGCACACGTTGTGCCCTTGAGGGGCATGTGAGCTGCGAGATAGACTCGCTCCATGATCTATCACTCCCAATGAACTTGCGGCAGGGATGGAGACCCTCTGTTTTGGTGGTTACTGCTTTAACCAGTACGGACATGGGTCACGCTGTATGACTTGATCTTAGGGTCAAAGAACATCTCTTGACATATTAAGTCCATCATGATTCCCACCAGTTGGACCTGACTACGGAGGGAGGTAAACCATGGTAACAAGGCCACATCTTGGGTGAACACCTTCCTTTTCATGTTTGCTGGAGTAATAGGGTCTCTCTAGGAGCTTGTCTCCGAATTTGGCAGAAGTGTCCTTTGTTTCCAGTCCAGATCCAACTTGCAAGTACAAGGATAATGACGGTGTGTTTACTCACAATCAGCACTTCTGGAAGAGAAGGTTTGGGGTTTTTTTATTGTCTGTGTGGGTAATTCTGAACTCTCCGGGCTGGAGCCTATAAGGTACAGCTGAGGATGCTCTGTCAGCTGCCTATCACCGTGCTTTATTTCAGTTTGCACCATGTGTGCCTGTACTTCCAGGCAATTCCTACTTACAGAAGGTAAGACAAATGACAAAACCTGAAACTTGCCCAGAGGCAGGTACGGCTTTTCTTACATTAGTTAAAGAAATTAGGAGATGATGAAGGCGTAGCCACAGGAAGTATTTCAGTTTTTCTGTCACGGGTGATAAATTTTGATTTAGAGGAGAGATTTTTAAACACCTCATTGATGGCTTTCAGCGTGTCCCTTTCCAAAAGTAACTAGCAAGCACAAACACAGGCTGCTCACTAGAGTGAATTGCCGGTAGTAATAAAGCTGGGGCTCTTAATTATGCTGGAACTTGTTGCTCCCTTTTTTTCTGACGCTTCAAGGTTTTCTTGGTTGAGAAGGCTGAAAACAGAAACCCCACCTAGAAACTAGCCAAAGCCTCCAGTTTAAGAGACGTCAGCCTTATCCTTCAATAACAAAGTGATATCATCCCGGTTGTTCTCCAACGTAGGCAAATGTCATTTTTCCTCAAACTTTTCTGATGTCCCCAAAACCTATTTTTCACAATTTATGATATTCAAGCCCATTTACATTCCCATTGAATATCAATAGTTGTCCAGAAATACTAAATGGTAATGAGAAAAGCTGAAGGGCACTCATACACGGAAGAAAAAGGAGGCTGAATGTCTTTAATTTGTCCCTTTCCTGTGTTAGCGACTAATTTCAAAACTGTGAACATTTCAAATAGTTTTACACACATTTGAAAGACAGGGCTTCACTATATTGACGGATCTCATTCCCAAAAGATAAAACTATGGGTTTTTGTCAGTTTTTCCAAAGACAGGAGCCTTTTATTAGGTCATAAATTATTGGGAGGACAGAGTTGATAGACTTCTTTAGGCTGATAATGTACTTTGAAAGAAAAGGCAGTTTTACACTTCTGCAAAATCGTATTTAAAATATTTATATACCTATCAACGGAGGCACTGAGGTAATTCACCTCTAGGTCACTGGTTCAAAACCAAACCAGCTCTTTTACATCCAAAACATGTTGCCTTCTGACAGCTGTAGAGTTGCCTAGATTTTTTTCGTTATGATCCTATTAAGCTTGCTCCTTGCATCGTATAGTCCTCGGATAAAATTTGGCAACATCCAGAGGAGAGGCCTAGGACGGGACAGAAAAGAAAATAAAGTTGAACTTTTTGTTTTAGCAAATTTTCAGAATGAGGTGGGTGAGATATCACAGGACCGAGCAATAACTTGCCTACTCGAGCTAATACAATATGTACTATTAGGAAATGCAGCGTATATAGCTCATAAACCAGCTAGTCTGCTGCACACAGAATGCCTGCAGTCTCATAAAATGTTATTCTTTTGCTTTATCTTGTTAGTATAATGTGAAGCTTCATTAAGCCGCCAGATGAATCATATAGTAATTGGATATAATGAATTTAATTATGTAATTTCTTTTTTCATAATGAAACAAAGTCATATTTTACAAACAGGCAAAGTATTGTTTGGAGTTACAGATTTAAGCTAACATTTGGCAAGAAAAGCACAACTGAGGACTGATGGCTCTTCCTTTTTTTTCCCCCCCTCTGGTTTTATCTGACCTTCACGGTTTGGATTTGCCCATCCAAGGGACCACAACCACACCTGGGCTAAACAGAGGAAACTTCATGTTCACAGCCCGTGGCTGCTGGTGGAAGGTGGGCCACGTCCAGCACGTCATCCTCACTCTACGTGGTGGAGCCGATAACTGAGAGCAAGTCTTGTGCCCGGAGGAAGCCAAGTGGGGATGCCCACTCTGCCTCACCAGAATTACCCTGAGGAGGCTGCCTCAGGATCCAGTATCTTCTCTCCATTACTGGCCAGAAATGGGTGTGTCTTCTCAGTTTTGACCCCAGCAGCTTGCGAGGGGTGACAAATCAACACCTCTGTGTTAGGGTGACCCCCCTCCGCAGTACCTGCTCTCAGGGCATGCCAATCTAGCAGCTAATAATTAACCAATATCATCTCTACGGGAGGTCCCTTGCCGGGAGCCTGATCCTGCCGCTCTCAGGTGCCACCGATTCCTCTGCGAGGTGGAGGGGCTCGGAGTCTCCCAGAGACAGCTCAACATTTCCCAGGGCGAGGTATTAATGTCAGCCCTTCCCTTCCTAACTCCCATTAATGACTTTCTGATGACCCGTGCTTATAATATCCTCCACCCTTCTCGCTACTCGGCCATTGAGGATGTTCCAAGGAAATGAAACCTAATGATAAAACAGTACTTGAAATATCAACATCCCTGGCCTAATTAGAGCCGGGCCAATGGGCCCTAATTGCATAACTGAAATGCACCCAGTTGAGTTCTTTCTATTGTAACTTGACTACGCGTCTCGGCCCTGATTAATAGAGCCAGCGCTGCAAACTAAAATGCAGTTAATTTATTGTAAGTTTTATTAGGCATATAAAAGGAGACCAGGAATTACTAGCCTTTCGTTGCTAGAGATACATTTCATCTATGACTCAGACCAGATTCTTCACAGATTAAGCTTGTTAATTTTACTTATTGCCGACATTCTTCACCGCATTGCTGGAGCGAGAGCCACGGGCTCTCGTCTAGAGCGGACGGTATGAAAAGAACCGGGGGCCTTGGACAACAGTTACATTAACTACTTTGTCCTTTTAATTCATCTAATTACATGCAAGAAAAAAGAAACAGACCATTTGCAGGCTGCCTTTAGTTGCCTTTCTGCAGTGATGCTGAGCCAGTGCTTTTGTAGGCTTTTTGTTGTCTTATTAGCGAGCTTTTGTTCAGAGAGATGGTTAAAGCCATTTTCAGCAGCTAGCGAGATGAAACAGTTTCAATAAGGACACAATGTACTTGTTTAAATTACCTTTCAAAATGCTTGAAACCATTAAGGGGGAGGTGCTCCAAATAAAAGTTGGATTTTTTTTTGTTATAATGTTTTACCCTAATAATAGCTTTTATTTTATTATAATCCATTAGTTGACAATATTATTCTATAGATTATTAGGCTGCAATTTTGTTATTTCATCACACTTTCAGCACTCACTCACAGAGCTGGAAACCACAAATCTCCGTATAATATGCTTTCAATTTTGTTAAAATCTGTATTTAACCGGTTTGGCTGTGAAACATCTTGGGGGAAAATGTGTTTTTAATTCTGTCCTGATTAGCGTAACAGTTGACAGGGCTGAGTAGTGACATGATGGTATCTTATTTTCTACTATTCCTACTGTTACCTTTTCCCTGACAGATTTTATTTATTATTTTCACTTCTCCGGAGCTAACAAGTCCAAGTGTAATCCGCAACTTCCACTAAAGGGAATTTATCCCTTGTTGAATGAACATCACAGTTAGAAAATCTAATTAAAAAGAGCTGATGTTCCTGGTTTGCTGGCAGGCTAATAGTAATGGGAGGCTTTTGAAAAATTTAGTGCCCACAGGTAAAATAAAAGTGTATTTAGCATTCAGTGGTCACAAACAGAAGGTGATTCAGGACTGTAGCTGTGGAAGGCTGGGAAATAAGGCAGGCAAGACTTCTTGGTAAATGTGGGGAAAATGGTAATATGTTTTCCGGTTTCACCTCTTCTGTTTACTTACCGAAAATTGTGCTGCTATCGCGGCTGTGGCAAAGAGCTGAGCTTTCTGCAAGACGCAGCTAAAATTTGGACTGTAACTCTGTTAATAAAATTTGCAAACATTTTTTAATCTGCATATTATTTTTTTTTTATTATTGGCAGTGAACTTAGTGCTGAGGAAAGATTTCCCGTGCAATGGGCAGAGCTACACAACTGGCGAGCCAAGGTAGACCGGCGAGGACAACTTCTTTTGACCCTGTGGCTGCCCTGGGTGCAAACGGTGTGACCCCAGCTGGTTGAACTGGAAACTTTGACATTTACGCTGCATTTACGCTGAGTTTGGTCTGGTTGACCTCCACCTGTGGGATCAAAGCCTTTTCTCACGCTGCTCCAACCCCTTCTGCTGGTTTTGGTGTGCGTTGTGGAGACCTTGCGTGGGGTTATGATGACGGGGTGGTTAGATCAGCTTCTTGGGAACCTCATGTTGATAGGCAACTTGGAAATGAGAGCTGCTCTTGTTGTAAACTAAGGGGAATGCGAGTGGGTTGGGCAGTGTGCAAGCAAGGAGAAGGGCTACAGGAACCCCAAATCCATTTCATGATACTAAACCCTATACAGCTTACTTTCAACTGTTCATATTCTTTCTGAATTATTTTTTTTTTTAACACATCAGGCTAATACAGCATTTCTACTGTCATTTATGTATATTACCACAGGATTTTATGGTCATTTTCCCAATGAAACAATCAGGAAGATTATAGTGGCGGATTCTGGCATGGGTTTACCAGGCTGACCTGAGCCCACAGGCGGTGTTCGCATGAAACAAGGAGCCCCTGTCATACCAAGACAGCCCCTCCTGGTCTGTCGTTCACACTTGGGAGGAGTGAAAGAGGCATTAAGCCTTGCTCCAGTCCAGCCTGGCCAGTTCCTGAGGTCAGATTTAGCAGCTTTAGGGCCGATATAACTTTTGCCCCTGTCTGTGATCCCACAAAATGGTCCACAAAGGAAACACCACGGAAGCTTTCGCTGTGGTTCTTGGCAAGCTGAAGGAGGCGCTTATGCAGATCAGACTGCAGGATGAGGATCTAGGACACTGGGTAAATATTTTCCTATAATCTGTCATTAATTTCATTGAGAATGAGGGAAAAATAGACCTATGCTCTAAGGACTCATTTAACCGGCTCAGACCGTGTACAGTCGCACTCCGTATGTGCAACAAGTTACATCCCAGCTTATTACTTATTGTGAGAAGATGCTTCCCCCACAGATTGCCAATACTTTAAGGCACAATTTGTGATTTAGAGATGCTGATTAAGGGATTGTAAGGACCAGCAAACTGTGGCCTTGGTCCAGGAAAAAATGTGTTTGATTAAAGTTGAACAAATGTAGGAAAATAAAAAAAAACAACTCTCCTTTCAGCACAGAGAGGAAGGATCAGGGCCTTAGCTCATGCGTGTTTTGTGCATTTGCTAAGCTGGCTGCTGACTTTGTGTATCCTGAACGTGATTACAGTTTATCTTCCGCAGCAGTCATAAGAGAAACATTTTTAGATAAGGAATAGTAGGAAAGCATGATTCCTTATTACCATTTATTTTCCTCAAGCAAAACTGGAACGGGGTCACGTATATTCATGTTTCGTGAATTAAAATCTTCAGTCTTCCCGTAGATGTGCCTAGTGCGCACGGTGAGTTTCTGCTGCGGTGCGTTATGAGAGGTTGGATAGATGGGTTTGCGGTGAGACTTAGTGCCTTCTTCCAGCGCGCTGATTTGTACCCACTGGCTCCTAAGCACAAATATGAAGCCATGGAAAAGCTATACCCAGTTAAATACCTAATTCTCTAGCTGAACAATCCAATTGGTGAATAATAAATTTATAGGTATACTGTGTGTTTTATGGGATTTTGAGAGAGTTTTTCTTTTCCTTATCTTTTTCACTGCTTCCAGGCAAACCGGAAAATAATTCAGTGAAATTTACCAGTGAAAACAAATTCTTCCATAAAATTATCAACAAATCAGAAAGTTCTCATAGCCTGTTGTATCTTAAATTGCTGATGTGATTTATAATGTCTTGTGGAGAGAATATAATGATCCCCATGTTCTCTTCCAGATAGATTTTTTTTTAATAAAAAAAAATAAAACTTAAAAGTATGCTGGGAATCATGAATATGCCAAATCTCTGTGCAACTTATGGAAACTACAGGAGACTAACAGTAATTTTTAGTCACTAGAAAATGAAACTCATTTCTTTTTAATGGTAATATATTTGCTCAAAATGTGTCTCTTCAGGCAGATACAGGAAAAACTATAGAGACCTCACACAAATAGCTCTTTTGATATTCCTTCTGATAAGGCCACCCTTTTAGAGAACAAAAATTAAGTTTGGCCGCACATTGTAACATCCATGTGTTTGACCATTGAACGCAATGTGTGGCCATTAGAAATAAAAGAAAAATCAATAGGGTTTCATTAAAACAGCAGGCAATCAGGGCTACGGCACTAGCTTAATTACAGTTTCAGTAGCATTTGCTTTAATTGGAAAGAATAAAAGAAGTGAAGTGGAGTGAATGAAGAAATTAGCATATCTATCACTGTTGTCACATAGTACTGTGGCCTTAAAGCACTGTTTGCTCTTTAGTATCCCCGATGTTTTGTGAGGCCCTGAAAAAATACGGAAAGGCAATTAGCAAATAATCAGATTGCACCTTTGCAGGATTCTAATTAAAGATCTTTATAATGCTGGGAATGTATTTTTGTAATCTTTATTATATACAGCAGATATAATTTGCATCAGTTGCGTTTATACAGCATTGTGCATCCATACGTATAACCGATAGAAGAGAAAGGGGTTTGTACTCTCCATTTGATGCTCTCCAGTGGGAGCTGTCCTGGCACAAAAAGTCCTCTTCACACAGCAGCAACCTCCAGCAACCAGGTCACTGTCCAGGCAACAGGCAACTCAGTAGAGGCAAGAAATGAAGCCAGGGAAAACTGTGTCTCCTGAGCTTGTGGCAGGGGCAGCAGAAGGACACATCCAGATTCATGCTGCCCTCAGCCACGGACTGGTATGAGTTGACAGCGTGGTGGCCCCTACTGCCCCTTAGTCCTCTACAAGAGTGGAGGATGCACAGCTGATACCCCACAAAATTCACTGCCGGGCTCCAAGCTGGTTCTTGGTGACCTCTAAGACTTGTGTGAGCTTCAGGTCTGGACCTGAGCGAACACCTACTCCAGGTGCAGAAGACAAGTCATCCCATCCAATGTTTTCCCACCACTGCAGTTATTGACAAAGCAGACATCACCTCCCATCCTGGCAGTCTGAGAGCAACACCATCCACGGGACACGTGTTTGGGCTCCTGCTCAAGCAACCTTAAAAGCTGAAGTTATCAAAGACATTTCTTTATGGCCATTTTCATTTTAAATGACTTGAAGGTGAAGGATTCTGGATTTAGTATCTGTCAGCAACCAGATTTTGGCAGTTCACTTCATTTCTGTCTCACCCTATTAGAATTAGGAATGAAACTCTTCCTTCTTACTTACAAAGAGATCAACCAGTGAAGTGGCTTTTTTACCACTTTTCTGCAGGGGTCTATTGAGGCCAACAGCTACACCAAAGCACAGCTAATATTAGTGAGATCACAGGGAGGCCAAAAATTATGTAAAACAGCTAATATATTATTCTGACTAGTCCCGAAAAGTTAATTCAAATGTCAATTATCTTCTTGTTATTAAATTGCTCATAAAGCAATCATGACTTTCACTCCTTGAAATTATTACGTGATTATTTTGGGGAAAAAAGAAACATATTTCTGTTCACAGATTATTCATGAATTATTCATTACGATTAATTTTGAATAATTTGGCAAATATTTTATTTGTTTTGTTGTGTGTCCCATGTCTTACACAACGCTGAATTCATACATCCTTTTTGGTTGTTCGGGTTTTTTTACCTTTTTCATCTCTCGTGTGACATGAGACCTCAGGTTTCTTTGAGATGCATCATTTTTCTATAACCCTCAAATCCCAACTTCTTAAAGGAGTTCGTGGAGTGTGAAGGCTCCAAATGCATGTGCAAAGCTGGGATGTTTGGCTGTCATTGCACAAAGACACACTGGAGATCAGGGAGCAGAATCTAGACCAAAAGTTTGTGACTGATAGGACAGCACCCATGTTTGTGAAGAGAAATAAGTGCCTAAATTTGCAGGCAGGTACTTAGAGCAATTTAAATCATCCTCTCAGCAGTGGATGGTGACAAAGTCAAATTAAAAATCAGTGTAAAATAGGCACCTGGAGTGTATAAGTCTCAATCAGTTTGCCGTCACAAGCTTGCTGGTGAAAACATTATGCGTTCGCTATTTCCATTTTCCTTTCATGGCCTTACCTTTATGCAAAGAACAATTCAAAGGAGCCATAAAACGGGGAAAGACACTAAAAATCCTACTCATTTTTGGAATTGTAATAAAATTCCTATTTGTAATAAAATTTCTGAACGGGCAAACATTCCTGTGGTTCATACCAGAATACTGCAGGTCCCTGAAGCTTGCCGTCGTCTGCTCCCAACTTGAGAACCAAAACTTCTACCCCCAAAGTCACTGGTAGAGCAGCTGTGGGGTGTCCCCCCGCAGCCCAGGAGCTCAGAAACACCAGAAGATGGTGACATGAGTACGAAGACGTGGAACCAGCTCCCCAGAAAGGAGCTGGAAAGAAGGCGGTGTAGGGAGGCAAATGTTTTGATAAATTACTAGAAACAAAAGTGAATGGAATTAATTGCAGGTTTGATACTGTTTTAAGCACTGTCGAATAAAGCATCCTTTTACGCAGCTACTATTGAATTAACTTCCTAAAGTTACTGCAAATGCCTTTTGGCCAGAGGATTCTTGAAGGGCAGAAATATATTTATGGAGTGGAAACCCAATTTGAGGAGGAACTTCCACAGACACAAACAAATGCCTCAAACCAGTTTGGCAGTACGTGATAACTCCATTTGTAATTAAAGGTTAAAGTATACTTAAACCAGTTTGGCAGTTAAAAACAATTTTAATTGAAAATATACATTTGTAATTGCAAATGGAAAGATTTCCTGTAATAGCAGTAACAGACCCATTTTCTAATAAGATGAACAATACAGTTGATGACTGAAGCATCTGTATATAGTTACATACAGCATTTCTGTACTGCAGGCTGCCAATTTATTTCAGCAGTGAAAAGCTTGATTTATTGTTTGTAGCATTACCATCTGTTGTAGTTATTACAGAAATTATATATAAACCAGTTAGTAAACACTTTGCCCCATTGTCTGTTGTTTTGATAATCACCCATAATAACATCTAGCATCAATATGGTCTTTAAACCCGATTTGGGAGTTAATGGAATAAGAGGAGGCAGTCAGTATATGCACCAGGGTAATGTCATTAGGAATGTTTGTGAAGAACAAATTAAATCAGTTGTAAATTGTGCTCTCAAGTCAGCCAGAAAACCAGTCTTGTTCAGGAGAAGGGATTTATATTTTAACCTCGTGCAGAAAATGTACTTAAGCAGATTAAAATAAAATAGGGACTTCGTCGATGGATGTAAATGGTAATTGCTGGAGCTCTAATGGCTTCCTGTTGGCTATGTCATGCAGTGGGCACAGCTATTTTAAAGTTAACCAGTGCTTGAGGTCATACTTTTACAGATTCAGTCATTAAACAGGACTAGACATGTCACTAAATGGATGATTATTCAAATGATGAGCCTGCTCAAAAGTTACCCATGTCATATTCTGGACAGAGGATTACAAAAAAAAAAAAATTTAAGGTAGAGTTGAAATAAAATAAAGATGAAATGAATTCAAGTATAAGTCAATAGAAGCGTCTGTATGGGGTCTCATTTGTTTTGGATGGCAGACTCTGCTTTATATCAGTTTGTAGCGGTTGGTTAAATTATTCACGTTGGGGTTTTTCTTGTGTACAAATAGTTTTATGTATCAGAAGTGTAGTCTTCTCAATAAATTATCATATACAGAATTATTATCTGTATGAGCAGTTGTATGGGTTACAGGTATACGAGAAATAGATTTATTATACGCTGGTGCAATTTATTATGTGCCTGTGACCATTTCACCTGCCCACCTACATGTCAGCACTGTAATGTTATTTTAGCACCATTTTAGTGATATACTGAAAAGTCGAATACAGAGTTTTCCGAAGACTCTGGCTGCATGAACGTTGTCTTCCAAAACATAACATCACTTCTCATTGCTAATCTTCTCCTTGTTTCATCTGCACCAAGGATGATCAATATGGCCTTCTCTATAAGTGAAATATTAAAGGCATAGCCTGAGTTCCAGTCATATTTGAATTAATAATGGCAAACATTGGGCTAAAAATAGTGGGTTTTATAGATTAGTAGGTAAGAAATAACCACTAAATATCTAAAACACAAACATCTTTGCATGGTCATTATTAGTAGATCTATTTCTCTAACAGGGCACGTGAGCTTTAGACGGTACCAAGTAGAATCAGAGAGGACAGAGATTGCTTCCATGGCTGAGGGCATCCTGGAGAAACCCTGCCAACACCACCTCAGCGCCGGGCCATAAACTCAGGGATGATTCCTACTCTGAGTCAACTGAGAAGGAAAGAACTATCGTGCAGCAACGTTCTCCAAGTTTTATGTGCAAAACCAAGATATTGTCTCTGCCCCAAAATGCCCAGGCTGTAGACACCAGAGCAGGACTGGCACGTGCTGCTGGAGGGATAGGTGGGCGGCTGTGCAAAACCCAGACCTTCGATACCAGGCTGAGCTTCTGAGCAAGGGACAGAGCGATTCAGAGGACGTAAATGTGGGGTTTTGTCTTAGAATGGTTTAGAGTTGGAAAGGACCTTGAAGATCATCGAGTTCCAACCCCCCTGCCATAGGCAGGGACACCTCCCACCAGACCAGGTTGCCCAAGGCCACGTCCAGCCTGGCCTTGAACACCTCCAGGGATGGGGCCTCAACAACCTCTCTGGGTTTGCCCCACAGAGCTTCCAAAACATGAAAAAACACAAAATCAAAAGGACAACATTCGTGTTTGAAGGTCTGGAGAGAAAGTATGGGGATCTAGCAACAGAAGAAAATGAAGGGAAGTCAGAAACCTGTTGTGCAGGTGGGAATTAGAAACGAATTGAGAGAGAGGAGGAAAAAATGGAATGTGTTTGGAATATTTTCTGTATGAAACAACTTGAGGGAGAGAGTATTTTTCATAAACTAATACAATTATTTTAATTAAAAATCCTTAAAATATTAATGGAAGGCATCTGAAGGCAGAGTTAATTATAGCTGTGCCACTCACAGCTGTAGTTAAGGCTCTGTCAGGATTTCCATTATGAATGCCATTTTTTTGAGAGGTAATAACTCAGTCAGCCCAAACTTCCTAATGGGTAAAACTTGATGTTGAAGTTCTCAGCACAGGCATGATTTTTTTTCTTATGTTTCCTTTGTTGCTCATATTTCTTAATCAATTTGGTTCTTTTAAAGGTATGGCAGGAGACCAGTTTTGAATGTTTGGATAGACGGCTAAATGGATCAAGGTCCAGCCCCATAGCAGCAGTAAGGAGTGGGGTTAAAGCACCAGGACTTAGAGTCTAGCTTTCAACGGGGATGAGTTGCTACAGAGGGTTTATTTGGCTACGGGAGCCAGAATCTGGGACCACCTCAAGCAACCTCGTAGAGCGCTGGCACTCCATTGAGTAATAAAGTAAGAGCACAGAAGGACTCTGTAGACTCTGGCACAAATCTTTTGCATCGCGGGAGCAAACTATACCATTTGTCACTTGCTTTAACATCTTTATTGGGTTCTTCTTAGGAATTTAAAATGAAAGACATTACCAAATAGCATCTCTCACACATACAGAGAAGAAACTGTTGGGATGTAGCAGTAAATTTCATGCAAAAAACATCCCCCACATTTATTTATTTTTAATTTCATATAAGTTTCATTCTCTTCTGCAGATGAAGGAGCTTTGTTATTTTCCCATAAAAAATGTGGAACACGAGTTTACGTCACTCCCGAAAGCAAAATCTGCTGATAAATATCAGAGTTCTTTTCTTTGCCTAAACTCAGCCATTAAACCACTTTCATTCTGGTGAGAGATCTGGCTTGCATATACCATATCAGTGCGAAAATTACCCTAAATATGAATGCAACATCACTGCTTCCAGGCTAATGGCTAATATTGTATGCACTGGGAAAAAAAAAAAAAATCATTGCCTGCATCCTTACTATGTCATTGGCGTTAGTTCTGCTGGCTGATTTTCATAGCGTATTACAGCTGCTGGGGGAGAGGGGGAACCAGAGAAAATGCACATAGTTTCATCGCAAGCGTCATTCTATATCCACACAATACTGTTACCTTGCACTTTGTAAAGATATCTGCCAGCAGGTAGAAATGCATTCCTTTCTCACTACTATATAGGATTATTTGGTAACCATTTAATGAAAGATTGCAATATGCTAGTAGCAGAACATTTTTTCACCTGCTGGGTAGTTGTTCAACTCAACCTACTTAAAGAGATGGGCTACCATGAGAACACAAAGACACAGCCCTGAATAGGCTATCAGTGATTTTTTTTTTTTTAAACAATATCTATCCTAGTATTATGCAGTCACAGTAGTTATTACAAAGTAAAGCACAGACACTCCACAAGTTTGAAATGTGAATGTTATAATAAGAAAAAATTACATTTGTTTCGTTTTCTGTCCTTGTTACTTTCTTCCTTGTGATAATAGATTCAGATTTTGTGCCATTATCTGGTCTTATTAAAGGAAAGTGGTATCAAATTTAATACTTCCTATATAAAGTAAGAGAGCACCTGCTCATAAAATGTATTTTCCATGCATCTCGCAAAATACAGGGAAATTAACAAAATGGCTCTACTATATTAGAACAAGGGCACAACTGTTACTATCTGTATAAGATTGATTTTGATGAAGATTATAGGAATGGCATTTGTCTGACAATGCCAGGCACTCAAAATTTATCCTTTTTTGTGTTTTTTTATTCAAAATTGTTCCGTCTTAACATGACATTGCAAGAACTATTTTTCTAAATTATAGCTTTTTTAATATAGGTTTTAGAAATTACATCTATGTCAGATTTTTTTCATATATAATGTCCTGGATTGCATTATCACATAGACACGATGTACAACCCTAATGTGTGAGAAGATATAGCTTTTACTGGATAAAACACATGCTAACCTGGAAAATGGGGCATGTACCATCAAATCAAAATCTGCATTATGCATGAGACTCCTCAGTTTGGAACAAGACCATCAACTAGCGCAAAATGGATCCATCCCTGACAACAGGAACATTTTAACCAAACCAGGATTTCACCTTTTTCTCTTGCAAGGTGCCTGCAACCCTGTGCTAATGAGATTTTTAGTTACACAAAAGCCAGGCTTACTGACCAGCCTTTCCAGACCATAATGCTCCTCATCATGGCGAAGCTTCAGGGCAACCCACCGCCCGCATCCCTTGCTTCCTGGGTGACATCAGGTCCACCCAACCTTGCTTTCCTCCTGGGGATGAGTAGATCCTTCACTTATTGCCTGCCCAAGAGCGTTCATGGCAGGGAAGACTGGAAGCCAATTTTGCCACTTCAAACCCTCTGGAAGATCCATCTCATTTAGAGGAATCACTACTGGCCCCGTTAAATGACTTCTCTTGCAGTGATGGAGAGATGAAAGGGACCAAAACTGGAGATCAGTCCCTGATTGGTAATTGCAGTGACAGCAGTGTGAGAAGGAGGGAAAGAGGGAGAAGCAAGTCAGGAAAGGA
Source organism: Anarhynchus alexandrinus (assembly GCA_008711295.1). NCBI lineage: Eukaryota > Metazoa > Chordata > Aves > Charadriiformes > Charadriidae > Anarhynchus > Anarhynchus alexandrinus. Next base: position 315,580 of record VUYV01000365.1, on the reverse strand, counting down.
GGAGAGGTGATGAAGCATACACAAAATCTGATTTTGAATAGGTGATCTACAACCAGGCTTCTGACGGTGTTTCTGCATCTCTCTCATAAAGCTAAAAGGTTTTACAAGATGGCATGAAGCTTGCAGCCATCTGTTCCCTCAGAAAAATTATTGTAATAGTATACGGCATCACCGCGTTGCCCTGCCCTTCCCCTCTCTCTGGTCCAAGGAATGGTTCTTCCAACTCAAATGAGAAGCGCCTTTTATTTACATCCATAACACATTGCCGTTTGGTAACGTCAGGCTCTGGGATTCAGGGCGACAAAGTGCAATGCATATTGTATTTTATTGGTGATTGAAATAGAGAAAAATGGTTTCTTTTGAATTAGCTGGTCCTGGCAGGTTGCAGGCAGCCAAGCTTGAAGGAAAAGATAAAGTGAACACTCCTTGGACCACATCACTCTTTTAAATATAGCACACCATTAAGTCCAGCTTGGTTTTACATTCTTGCAACATGACTCTTGTTTCAGTTATTTACTTCTGTTTCCACATAAACGTGGGAATTCATAATCCGCGGATGCCGCCTATCCATTGTACTGTACTGAAACAGCATGTGCTGAACTCTTGAACTGTAAAATGTATTGATTATTGTTTCCTTTTGTAATTTTTATTTACTCAGAGGAAGATTGCTCTTTATTACTCTTCTCAGCATTTCCTTTATATATGTACTGTTTCTACTGTAAGGCCCAGATTCAGGTCCACAATTAAGCACTTCCCTGAAAAGAGAACAAGAATCCAGTTACTCCAGAAACCTCCAACTGCAAAAGCTTGCAAGAGAGAGCAAATGTATGCAAGATGCTTGTTACTCACGTGTGCAAGTGATTGTAGGTCTCAGTCCAGCAGGAAATCACAACAGCGGAAGAGAACTGGAAATTCTCCAGGTAAGTCATTTGTCGATTTTGCCATAGCAGCACTGCCAGTTACTCTATAAGGGAGCTGTGGAATTGTCTTAAATAAATTGAAGATTTCCAGGATACTGCTGCAAAGGAATGGGAGAAATCTGTAAGCCGTTGACTGCTTTAATGACATTTATTAATGCTCCATTGCACCGTTAGAGTGAGAGCCGCAGACAAACTGGCAAGGCTTAAACTGTTGTTATTGTGCAGAAACTTGGTTTTGACTGGGTTAGCCATGATTCACAGGATGTGCTGGCACTGAAGGGATACCAGTGTGACACCATTTCTGATAAAATTATGCTTCCAGCTTTGCAATGGAGTCAAACCTATCGATGCTCTTTTTGCTAAAACACCAATTAGCAATACCAGACATGGTAATTGTGCAGAGGATTTAGCTAAGGCTGACCTTGCCTGGCGTTCCGCAGGCCAACAAATACATCAACAGAAGAGCCTTACACTTTGTATGAGTTAAGTATCAGGAATGAACTTGTAGTCATACAACATGGGTAATAAATACCGATTTCATTAAGAAAGCTTTAGCAATGATTTCATATTAAAGGATTGCTTAATTTTTACAAACATGGGGAAATGTTTTTAAAAAAAGAATAACCAGACGCATCTTTGGCTGTGTTGCAAATCTGTTGTTCACACTGATGGTGACACAGAGTTTAACAGTGTCTACAACACCACCAAAGCCTATCCCATGACCTGGTGATGTAACTGATCCTCAACAACATAAAGCAAAACCAAACAAAACCCTCAGATAGATTGTGCAGTTCACCTGGACTTGTTCCATGAGTAAATATTTTGGGATGTTTGCTTTGGCTCAAAAACAGCCATGAAAAAAAATTGACCAAATTCACTGTTGGTATTAAATAAGTGTGATTCCCTTGGGATGACTGTAACACATCATTTTTTTTTTCCAAGAATTTAGGTACTGCCCCCATATCACTAAATACCTCTTTACAGAGAGCTATGTGAATCATAGACACCATACTGTTGGGTCAAAAATGTTATCTTTTACAGACTTACGCACCCTCAGGTATAAATAATTATAAAAGCAAAGCACGAGAGAATCAGAGAATTTAGGTATATCTAAACTATGAACACATGAGAGTCAGACAACAGAAAAACAGGAAAAGCAAAAACATGAGACAAAAGATAGGACATCTCCAAAAGGAAAGGTTGGTCTCCATTCACGCTTTCTTATGAGAATGTATTGCATCAGATATCACAGTTCCATAAATATCAATTAAGATTCCAGGTTAATTTAGTTCTTTGTCGCTAACCAAGTCCACATGAATAGCATGGATGCTGACTTGGATCGCAGAAGGAATTGTATAAACTGGACATTGAGCCAAATTGACTTGTAACCACGCAACGACTATGAAAAAAGTCATACAGCCCTAAAAATCCAAACATATGCTTTATTTTATAGGATCAATCACAGTTACTACCTTTAATTAACGATCCAGTTCCATCTCTGAGCAATAAGTTTATAATTCTGGCAGACTTCACAATCATGGCCATGAACCGACATATGTGAAGAAACCCTAGCTTCTGGCCAGGTTTGTGTCTAGGATAAACAACGGTGCTTGTCCGCCTGCCAAAAGCCGTTTACTCACACTCACTCACATATACACAACCAGCCACAAATGTAGCCTCAACACTCAGGGAAAACCAGATTTAGCAATTGTCTGTCTGGAGAAATAATCCCAAGCAGCTCTTGCAGAACAGCTAATTCTCCAGGGCTCTCTCCTCCCATCCTACAGACACCCTCGCTCCAGTCGCTCCTTCAGGCGCCTTCGGGGAATGCACGATGCAAAACTGCACAAAGACACTTCTAGCGCAATATTAGAGTATCTAAACTGGGAATTACTGAGGGATCATTATCATGCTTGAAATTCGAACCCCACCCTTGTTCCATGCTCACTCCCTTGTATACACCAACTCTTCTTATTAAAAAATAAATATAGCTCTAAGCTAGGGGGAAAAAAAAGACACATTATTCCAGAACAAGGAGCTCAATTTATTTTATATGGACTTTTGACAGATATTAAGAGCAATGTTTCCAAAGCCATTAGTTCATTTTCCATTCATTTCTCAAGGCAAATAGGTAGTCCCAAAGCAAACAGAGACGGTTTCCTCTGCTTACCCCAAGCTGATCCAGAAGCCATATAGCTATGCCAGTTTGCAGCTTCTTCCAGTAGCTGAGTCCAGCCACCAGTTCAGGTAGACTTAGATGGGAAATGCTTTGTGCTAGAAGTCAGGATTTCAGTTTTTGTATGCGTGTCCATTATACAGTCCCCCTTTTACACATACCGATGTCCAAAGAGACCCATATCAAACGGCTGCAGAGTAGCGCGTGGTCTACAGATGTGAGGTGAAATGGTAGCCCTGTTACTGAATGTCTTCTCTTTCATGGCTGTATTTCAGTCATGAAAAAAACCACTTTTGTTGGTTTTTCTAGTGCCTCTATGGGAACTGGTTACAGGATTTCCCAGGTTACGGAAATTTAGCAGATCACATGCTCAAAGAGGTTCCAGTCTATTTCAGTTGGGGCTAGCACCAAAAATTCAAGACCTAGTTTTATGTCCGCCTTATTTTCCTTGTTGTGTTCGATGCTATAAGAGGGTTTATCATCCTTCACATTCTTAGCAGTGTAAGGAACCATTTCCAATGGACCGTGAGGATCTTCTGTAGGCATTCATGTTGCAATGAGCCTATTTTCCCATCAGTCGCTATTCCCAGTCCCAGCCTCTAACGACAAGGAGGTGCAGCAGCACTCACCTGTGCTCTGCATTTTGTTTTCAATATTTAGGATTCCAAGGGAGCCAAATACTATCTGATGCCCTCAGCACGGCAAGAGAGAGGGTAAAGACCAGGAAAATCTGTAATGTTTCCACTGCCAGATTTATGGAAAGAAAATAGTACATGACCTTTATGATTCTGTCATTATGAGCCACTTTTCAGGACAGCTTCAAGAGAATATCTGAACAGTTCTTTGCTTTTCTACCCGAAAATTAAACACTACCAAATTTCTAGTCTTCAAAGTAGGCAAGTAAAGTAAATTCACTCTGTCCAAAGGCCATTGAGCAGGACATAACCATAGTGCCTTCAGCTAAATGAGTCTGCCAAGTCAAACGAATACTCCTAGTACCGATGAATCACACCACCAGATTTGCCATTTGGCACTCAGCATTTAGATGTAAGGTTTTAGCTGCAGTCTTATTAAGCAGAGATTTTTCCCTATCAAAAGCAAACTTGAAATAATTGGGGGGGACGGGGGGGGAGGCTGAATTGCTGTAAACCACAAAAAAGCAAATAAAGAGAGACTGAAGGAAATGTGAAGCACCTTTTTGGCATAAATATTAGCACCCACCGCAGCAGTTGGCTATTCTGACAATGGGGGCACTTTGGGAAAGGTTGGTTGAAATGACTACGGATGAGTTCTTAACGACATGAAAGGTGGTAACCTTTCCTACAACTCTTCCATGCAAACCCCAGAGAGGGTTGATTGCTCCACCTGTCAAAATTACGAGGTCATATTTGTACCTGGTACTGGGATCAAATGCAAACACTCTACATTGTCTGATTCCCTGCAGGCTACGGGACTGCACATGCTGTTTACATCCTGCTCTCTGCCAGTATCTTGTGGATGAACTACGTATATGCCGAGAATGACATCTGATCCTGATTTTGATTACAGCACATCCATCGATAAAGTCTTGCGATGGCCAGTCACTGCATTTTCATGTTTATAACATCAAGTAAACCACATGTCCTTAAAACACTGTTCCTTAAACATAGTCCCCAAACAACCTCAAAAAGACCCTCAGTCTGCTTGAGAGAAAGGCACTGCGGCAAGATGATTAAGGAAGGCTGGGACCAGGGTCAGGACTACCCCTGAGAGGAACAGGAAACATTTGCTGTCCTTCTGTCACCCATGCGGGTATAAACCACCCTGCTGCTGAATCACTTCATGTTTTTACAGCTCTAAGGCTGATATGCATGAAAATATATTGCTTATAGAGTTCACGGCGTAGGTCATTTCCAGATTGAATGTGATCTGATTTCATACATATTGCTGCTGACTATAATGTCCCATGAATATGTCTGTACAGTTAACAAAGGCATGAGAGCAGATCAGATGGATTGTTACATTTAAACATATAGAAATATATTGTCACCAACATCTCTTCAGTGAGATAGAATAGAATAGATGTACTTATTTATTTTCACTAATTTATCCACTCAAAGAAGAGACCAATCTATGAGAAACAGCTGCAGTGAAAAGTTCAAAAAGAGTATTCCTGATGGAAATTAATGTCTCTAAGCTAGTTTTAGCTGAAGCTTTCTGCACTTCTCATCTCCAAGACCCAACTATAGACCTTTGCTTTGTCTCAACTGCAGAAATGCTGGAACAAACTTGTCCCCAGATAGTTGTCTAAAGTCTCCTCTTTCCAGCTCCTTCATTGACCAGGCAAACTTTGAGGGTTTCAGGGTGCCTTCAAAGGCAGGTGTTGACCTCCTCCCAATGGTCTTTTCCCACAGCCAAACTCACTGGGGGTCATGGAGTCTTCCAACCTGGGGGATGAAGTAAGGTTAAAGTCTAAAGATTGGCAGAATAAAAGCACAAAAGGTCCAGTTTTGCAACGATGCATATTATTAAAAATTGTACAAGTAAGAAGCTTCTTGAGGTTGTGTTTTACTAGCGATAATGGTTAGACTGTTGACCTAAGGAGTGGGAAGTCAAAGGGGAGTCAGGTTATCTACATAAAGTCTGTATAATGCCTCAGAGTGACCCTGTCTGGTCCTCGCTCAGTCTAGACCATTTCTGAGGTTATTTTCTTGAATTGACCAGCTGAGTGGGCACCAGCCTGACAAATTTGGGGATCTCCTAAACTCTGCTTCCAACACATTTGCACAGCAGGTTTCAAAGCAAGTTTAATTCTGCAGCATCCCTTTGTTTTGGTGTTTTTGGAGAACCCCTCAGGCAAATATTTGCCTTGTCTGCTTCCCAAGTAACTTTGAACATCTGGGTGATGGCCATCTTTGTTTGCCTCCCTTGCTCCTCCTCCTCCTCCATGGCATTTTTCAAAGCTCTGTGCAGATATTGACTGATTGACTAATGGGAAAAGGAACGGAGGCATTTAGGTAAGCACTTGAACTCTGCACTAAACTTCAACCACGTGCTTAAAGCCTTCCTCAATAACAGGCTTTTCAGAAGTCAATAAAGAGGAAAAATAGCCCTGTTCTGGTTTGAGCGACACAGGACTAATTTCTCTTCTAATGCCTGGGAAAACTGCACTTTTAGAAGACTCTAGTGTTTGAATTTGTGAAAACATTTCCTTTACAGCCAGCACTGGTGTGCGGGTTTCAAGGTCTCAGTGTTTCCCAGCTCACCAGGTGCAGGGATGAGGAGGAGCGAGACCCGGGAACTTGACCCAAGCTGGCCAACGGGATTATTTCATGCCGTGAATGGCACATTCAGTGTAAATTAGAAAGTTTGCTGAGGAGTTGTGTCTATTCTATGATGGCTGCAATCCTGAGAACTCCTTGCCCCTGTGCTGGAGCCTTGAGCCCTTCCTTTCCTCCCAAAGCCGTAGCGCTCACAGTGTCCCACATTTGCCGTCCACTGCTGGGAGTGCAGAGCTTCCCACAGATAGAATGGGCTGAGTATAATCTTTGTATGTTATATACTGGTATCAGGATCAATATTGGTTCTTTAGTATTATTAATGTTAATTATTTAGTCTTATTCTATTAAATCTGTTTATACTTCAACCCTCGGGTTTCCTTGTTTTTTCCTGATTCCCCTTCCCTGCTGGGGAGGAGGCATCGGGTGATAGAATAATTGTCTAAATGTCTATTTATTGTCTAAATGACAATAAATTGTTGTGGGTTTCTCAAATGATAACAAGCCCTTAGGTTTCAAGTTGCCCAGTATGCAATTAACACTGGCTCTTCATTTATTTGTGTATTTTAAGGATGTATTTTTGTTTGCTTTTTTCACAGTTCAAAATACATGCTACACAACACAGATGCAGCCTAAAGGCTTTAGATCGTGCCCAAGAAGCTGACAGTGGGACACACGGGAAGTGATCCCTGTGGCAAGCGAGCCAGAGCAGCCAACATCTGGAGATCTTTCACCACTGCCCTGCCCAGCACCTCTGGCCTGGGGAACCAAGGACCTGATCCACAACAGCCATCACCAGCTAAAGGGGAGGGCTGGATTCGACTCTAACCACAGATGAGCTGTATAGAAACGAGGACTCTGATCAGGACCTCTCTCCTGTCACACCACTGAATCTCACGGAGTTCCGCTTGAGGCTATCTGCAAAATTAAAAGGTTTCTGGCATGGCCTCACCAAAGCTTTAAACCAGGAAGCACTTCTGCAGCTATGCAAAAAAATAAAAATAAAGAAAAAAATTTTTCTACAGCTATTATCTGCTATAAGAATGATATTAATAGTTTTTTTTAAAAATTGAAAGTTATGGGTGAGCTGTGCCAATTTTTCATTACTTTGTTGCAAGATGCCTTGAGGAACTTGCAAGAAAATACACTATAAATTGTGCCACACTGTCCAGCTTCTGGAGATTGACTGGCTACTGCTATTCGAAAGCCTACCAAAGCATGTTCAATGATGATATAAGCTGCTTCTTTTTAGTTCTTCCAGCTTGAAGGCTCGGTCAAGGGCATTATTTCAAACTTTTTTGTAAAAGACTAACGGCAGCCTGGCTCCTGTATAGGTGAATGATATCCAAAAGAGACTGAGTCTTTTAGGAGAGGAGTCAGTTCATCCTGCTCACTTCAACCAGCCATAGGAAAGTCAAGCCCTCATAACTAAGAGTTTGGGCTCACTGGGCTCTTTCTTGGCTCCTGCTCCGGGACAGGATCCCGACTGCCCCATGGGCACCTACAAGGCTCAGGCAGAAAATGTTGTCCTGGATAACCTTGGTTTAGCTATTGCGGATACCTACCTAGTCCCTCAGGCCAGTCCTGCACCCAGGATGCAGGAATCAGTGCTCCAGGTTGTTTTCCTATCCTCATATGCCAGGAAAAGGCTCTGGAGACATGTAAGTACCCAGGCAGGATGGATAATGCTCCATCAGCTTTGCTTCTCCCATGCCTTTCAGCAAGTCTCCAATTCATAGAATCATAGAATCATAGAATGGTTTAGGTTGGAAAGGACCTTGAAGATCATCTAGTCCAACCCCCCTGCCATAGGCAGGGACACCTCCCACCAGCCCAGGTTGCCCAAGGCCACGTCCAGCCTGGCCTTGAACACCTCCAGGGATGGGGCCTCAACAACCTCTCTGGGCAACCTGGGCCAGTGCCTTACCACCCTCAAAGTGAAAAACTTCTTCCTAATGTTCAATCTAAACCTGCCCTCTTCCAGTTTGAAGCCATTCCCCCTCGTCCTATCACTCCATGCCCCAGTAAAAAGTCCTTCCCCAGCTCTCCTGTAGGCCCCCTTTAGGGACTGGAAGGCCGCAATAAGATCTCCCCGGAGCCTTCTCTTCTCCAGGCTGAACAGCCCCAACTCTCTCAGCCTGTCCTTATTGCAGAGGTGCTCCAGCCCTCGGATCATCCTCGTGGCTCTCCTCTGGACACGCTCCAGCAGGTCCATGTCCTTCTTATGTTGGGGACTCCCTTTTTCTTTTCTGTACTGCACAAGGGGGGAGTGGAGTATGGTGTCTTCTAGCACCAATATATGTGTATATCTCCTGTAAGATCCCTGCTGCTGCTGCTGCGTATCAGTCTCCTGACCCTCCTGGCAGCCCCTGATGCTGAGCACACCATCATACCCTGGCTGATTAACACCCTGCGACCGAGCAGGGCAGAAAAGCTGGATGTGAGGGGGTTCACAGATGGATATTTTTGCTATTTTAATTTGCTGGATGACAGCTTTCAGAGACCGTACACTAGCAAATGTCTCTTTCTGCAATAGTTGGAAGAGTCAAAAGTGAAAACCTTTTCAATTTTTACAACCTTGCCTCTGTGGCAGGCTAAGTCATTTCAGAGACTTCCTGGGCAATTTGTCTGGGATCAGGCTATTTCCCCAAGCATCCAGAAAAATCAACTTTTTTTTCCGTTCAGCAGGTTCACAAACAACACGAGAAAAGCCACCTGAAAAACAAGCACATCGCTAATGCTAAGCAAAGAAGCTGCAGAAGAGATAACACAAAGAAAATGTGTGCAATCCTCTCGGCAATGGTTATTCCCTCATTTTGACAGTTTTCTCTCCATCTTCAAAGCTCTGATACCTTCATTTTCATTTCACATCAAAATTTTTTTTTAATTTCTTTTTAATCACTGGTCAATATATTAAAACATGTCTATATATTAACATTTCTCTATAGGCCTGAATATGGATGTCAAGAGGAAAAAATAAAAGCTTGGGCAAATAAAGAAGAAGGTTAGATTATGTCACTTCTGACCATTTCTGATTGATTTTCATAATCACTACAAGTAATAAGAGTACAACATACAACCTGAGTTTTGGAGCAAGTCTTTAAACTTGAATTGGTCATTAAAGAACTGAACCTAAAGTGCTTACTCGGGCAAAACTTGGGTAGGTTTTGGCCAATGCCGGGAGGGTTACCAGCCACATCGCACGGTCTGTCCCTCCCTGAAGCCACAGCCAGATTCTATATCATCAGTTTTACAATTTCTAGGCAGCCCAACGCTGTCCTAAAGCGAAAAGGTAACGTTATGCAAAGCTTCCAGTGGCTTTACCAGCAAACCCTTCCCTCAGTTTCACTCACAAAGAACTTTAAGAACAAACTTAACTTTTCTAAACAAAAATAATTTCATCATTTTGTGTGGCATTAACACCCTGCTATTTCTATATGTTATCTATATTTTTCTTGTTGACATTCAACCAATTCAGAGCTAAAAATCCATCCTGCACTTTTTCTGGGGTCGTAAATCATAAAAAGGTTATATTTTATGAAAGCTGAAGCTGAGAAGTAAACAGCATATTTGTATCAAAAGAGTTTCATCTATTAAGCAGCAATGACAGGGCCCTCTGGGCCAAAATCTAGTTTTCTTACTTAAAAAGCTTAGTTCTTTTGTAGACTCCTGCAGGGACCTATAACAGTTGGAATTGGGTTTTTTATGCCTTTGAGGCCTCCAAATGAATGTTACAGTTTTCCATTATTTTCTTTTTTCTTTTGAGAGAACGAGGCTACCTGCTTATTGCCTAAAACCTACACCCTGCGATTGTTCTGTTGTAAAATCTGTCTTCCAGCCGGTAGCCTCACGTACGATCAGGCATCCTTAGCGCTGCCTTTCCATTTTACCCGGTGCAGGGTAAAACACACCAGAAAAGAAATGCAGCCCGCAGTTGTCGGCAGCGTCTATCCGAAATTTCGTGTTTGTGCATTTGCAGGGTTTCTGAGATCACCTTTGAAGAGCGGGAGCCTGCAAAGATGTGCGTGTGCTCGCTTTACACGCTGTAAATGCGCGTGTTTTTATTGAGATACTCACGTGTCAGTGATTGCGGAGGAGGCACGAGCGTCTGGGAGCTGGCAATTCAGATGGGCTGCTTTCTTTTCCCTTCTCTGCTGCCTTCTCTGTGTGTGGGGACTGACACACATCTGGGTGTCGCCACATCTGTGACCTTAACTCGGAGGCAGACGTTGGGTCGCTTCTCTCCAGGTGCTGGGAGTCGGGCACATCAGTATCTCGGAGGGTCTCAGGTTTTGTATCTCTGTCTCCCGCTCCTAAAATACCTCCCCATTGATTCTGGAGCTGTGAGGACAAACATATCGGGTCTGTGTGGTGCTGTGATACTGTGGTGTTGGGATTCACTAAAACACCTAAAATATTGCCAGTGATTTCCGAAGGATTGCTCAGAGTGTAAAGCATTAAACGCGCGTGAATCAATCTTTGCGGGATCAGGACCTGAATGCGTTAACTTCAGCCGTTCTCACCCAGCAAACAGCCTCAATTCAGACTGGGGCAGATTCCTCCCAGGTACAACCCAACCAATCTCAGGTCACACCAAGGCTGAACTCGGCTCGGCACCCACCGTGACCACCTCCCGGTTCATCCGAGCACCGGCGCGGCTGAAATTCTCCCGGGCGCTTCGCGACGTACTGTCCATGTGAAATGAAGACATCGGTCTGCATCTTTCTTCTTATTAAAATGTTGCTATTAGCCCACCTCCGGCTATTAGAAGATGATAGACCTGACCCTTTTTGAATGGTGTAATTTCCAGCCGTGAATATCTATATATTACACTCTGATTACATCACAAGCACGAGCTCAGAGTCAGCAAATTTACCACCTCTAAACTAGTAGAATAATCACTAACAATTAACGAAATGATATACCCAAGTCACAGTAATCTTTTTAGCCACTTTGAACATATATTTGTTCTTTTGATGTCCTGTGTGAATAGGAGTGCTTTATCTGACTGATGATGGGCTAAACAATGGTTCAGAGTTGTAATATAGAACTCAATTTGCTGGAACTATCATCTGAAAGGCCTGGACAATTTATTGAACACTGCAGATGAAAGAAAAGGGAAAAAAAAATTTAAAAACTGACCACTTCTAAAATGAAGAAAATAGAGCAGTAAAGGGTATTGTAATATACTTTAATCTTCCTTAATGTAGAAAAATATGAAATGCCATTAAAGCCTCCTTTGAAATGGATGTGTCCGCATGGCTTGAGCACCAAAATCTAGTTAATGAATCTATTGTTAAAGCAAATAAACAGGAAAGCAGCAGAGAAGGAGTGATCTATGCTTTATACTGACTAATTCAGAAGATGAAAGCAGAGAAAAATTAAAGTTAAATTCATATAAATATTACAGCCAAGGAGAATAGTTGCAGGTTTAAAAAAAAAAGAAAAAAAAAAAAGAGGGGGAGAGAGAGAGAAAAGGTAAAGCGCGAATTTTCATTCAATTCACAAGTCACAACCAGGAGACATTTTTTGTACAAGAGCAAAGTCAGGCAAGATGAAAGCTTTTCAAGGGGCACAATAATTAACATTTTAAAAGGTTTTAGCAATAAAATAATGATTCCACAATAACAGCAATTTAATCATTTTATTTGAGAAATTAAATTGATTGCTAGTGTTCATTTGTAAGAAGTGGCATTTACTGCATTTGGAAGAAGTTATCAAATCACGTTTCCGTTTTAATAGTTGGGATTTTTTAATACGTATTCGACGTTCAGACAGAGAAGAGAAGTCGCCGTCATTTGTCTGCCTAAATGATCGTGCCTGATGCTGCATTTTTATGCACACGCCTGTGTTTACAGTATGACTAAATACTGCTGATAAATGTCAGGCAAGAGCAAGGTGGAGCAGGGTGGTGCCAGCCCCAGCAGCCCGAGGAGCCGAGGTGCAGTTGGTACCAGCCGTGCTCAGCACCAGAGCAGTGATTTTGTCCAGAAGTCATACGAGCATCTGGAGATGTCCCGAGCATCTGGAGATGTCCCCAGCATCTGCAGCTTTCCAGTAGCTGAAGGGCGCCTACGAAAAAGCTGGAGAGGGACTTTTTACAAGGGCGTGTAGTGATAGGACGAGGGGAAATGGCTTCAAACTGGAAGAGGGGAGATTTAGATGAGATATTAGGAAGAAATTCTTGACTGTGAGGGTGGTGAGCCCCTGGCCCAGGTTGCCCAGAGAAGCTGTGGCTGCCCCATCCCTGGAGGTGTTGAAGGCCAGGTTGGACGGGGCTTGGAGGAACCTGGTCTGGTGGGAGGTGTCCCTGCCCATGGCAGGGGGGTTGGAACTAGATGAGCTTTAAGGTCCCTTCCAAAGACCACTTCCAACCTATGATTCTATGTCTCTTGTAAGCCTCTGAGGATGCCGGGGAGGGAGCAGTTATTTCCAGAATTCTGAAACGGTCCAGCTGAGCTCACCGTCACCACAGCGCCTCAAGCCAACATCTTTCTGAGCAGAGGGGATGGAGATCCGATGCTGTTCTTCTCCTTGTCTGGGATGGGGAAGGTGGAGGATGGCTGTGCTCATGCATGGGTACAAGGCACGTGGGCTTTTCTGGGAGCAGCCTGGGGGGGACCTGGCTCTTCGCTGTCTGCTTTGGATCCTGAACAGCGAAACATGCAATCACCACACGAGGAGCATCTTGCAGGGCTGGAAAGGGATGCGCAGGAAAAAAAAGTGAGTCCCAGCCCTGCTGAGGTCAGCGGAAAGATTTGCATCAATTCCAGTGGGTACAAACACAGACTCATTTCATGTAAAAAAAAAATATATATATATATACACACACACATACATACAAAAATCCTTCAAGCAGCTAACACAAAGTATGCAAGACAGGCTCAGCTCCACTTCAGCTTAGGTCCTTAAGAGAACGACAGGGTCCTAACTCTACATGTCTTTTGCAATAATTAAATCATGGCACAGATAAAGTGAGCAAATCGTATATCATCTCAACCAGACTATCCATATAATTGTCAAAATCTAATTTAAATGACAGATCCACTGCAGCATACTTTTTGTGTACGTCTAATGAATTTGTATTTCCAGCCCATATATTTTAACTTTCTGATTGCATTAGTTCTTTGGTTGAGTGTCCACACACCAAATAAACATCTCTAAGATAATGATAATGCACCACTCTGTTTTCTATATCTGTCCGGACCAGAATGTAAGACGAGATGAGGCTCTCGTAGCTGACAGTGGCATGTGCTCTTTTTCTCCCCTCCCCTCCCCCCCCAAAAATGTGCATTGTTCAAAATTGGGCTATTTCAATTTTCCTTTTAAAACTATAAGCTTTAACTCTCAGAGGTGGGAGTTGTGTAGGAAGAAGCTGCCAGGTAACAGATGTATCTGTTAAAGTTGCTGCTTGAGTGTGGACAGTAATAGGATTTCCAGAAATGAACTGCTATTTTGTGAGGCACTAACACAGAAATGTACAATGGGAAATGAGAGCTTGAACTTTGCTTCTCCTGGAGAATTGAACCGTCTGTTTCAAAGAAGAAAAAAAAAAAAAAAAGACTTGAAAACAAGCCATTTTCCATTGCTTATCCTTTAATTTATATTTAATAAGAAGAACAATATTTTTTGCTTTGTTTTGGGAAGTAGAAGGCGGAAATTTTATAGGACAAATTCAACCGGAACGTATCTCCATATCTATGTCTCTATCTGTACCCATCTGCCTGCATCTGTCTTTCTGCCTCTCTTTGCCCGTGTCAGCTCAGGATAACATGGCGATGTTGTGTGAACAATATTTCCTTTGATAGGGTTGCACCAAGGACAATTTTCGTTCCTATCTGGCCGCTGTGCAATAGCTTTAGAGTTTTTTTAAGATGGCTGAAAAGATTTGTGCCATCTCCTAATCCCCCCCCCCAAAAAAAGAGCCATGTCCATTAAAGGCAACAGCTTGCTGAAGGCTAAAGGTTAGGTCCACCGAGTGACCGTGAAGGTTCTACAAAAGGCTAACAGAGCTGGTGCTGCTGCTGAGCTCCTGACCTCCACTGGTCCACCCAGACCTCCGGCGGCCCCTCACCTCACCCTTAAACACACAGGACTAATTGAAAACTCCTCCTTTCAGTCCACAGAGAATTAATTCTTCATTGACTGACCTTTCGAGTCTATCGCGCATTCTGTGTACTGAAAGACTTTCAATCTGCTAAACCGATGTCTATAAGATGTTCAGTCTTCCTTTCTCTTTGCCTTTTTTTAAAAAAGTGAGCTGGTTGTGTCATTCCAAATGCAAATGAATATAAAAATTAAAAATACGTCCCAAGGTGGTACAGCAAGAGACATTTAAAGTGAAATAACACAAGCAAACATATTCCATTGTGAAAAAGGAGTCGTTGAGAAACATGGGGTTTTTTTCGATAGCCAAATGGGAACGTTTGTTATCCTGCTGTGGTTTTTGGGGGGTCAGGCTCCCTGTGCTCCCTGCTGAGCTCTACTCAGCACCTTGCTGTCAGCACGGCAGCTGTGGGTTAAAACTGGGTCCAAAACCAAACTTCCAAAACCACACGCCCGGCGTACGGCTTATTAAATCACGGGCACTTTTCCCAGTGGCGTCAGCCAGCGCTGGGATCGGGCCCCTCATTTCTTCCTCTTGCTTTTCCTTGCAAAGTGCTGCCACTTTGATAAGTGACATTTCCTATGGCAGCCTTCCTATTACACATTTAGCACCTATTCCCTGCGCGGCCGATAAGCTGTTTGCAGCCCAGCACTTGCCTAATTTTTTTCCTGTTAGCTTTCTAATTCTCCTCTTCACCCCAATTCAGTTGCAAAATTCAATTAAGGCTGGTTAAAAACTGCAAGTGCAAGTGAGCAGCACCTGGCACAAGGGCAGGCGGCGAAACCTGCTAGCACAAGCAGCAAATCTAAAAGGGCTGTTCAAATATTTCAATTTATTTCTGGGGTTTGGGTTGTTTGGCTGGTTTTTCGCAATTACCTTGACCTCTTTATAATTTTGCCATGGCTGCGAAAGACAGTCAGATACCCTCAGGCCACGTCAACAACCGTTTACTTTTCTGAAAAAGATATATATAGGTATATGTGCATGTAAAATTCAAATTTCACCTTTTGCTCTGCCCCGTGTGGGGTTTTGAATTGATTCGCTAGTTTCAGCAGTGATAACAGCGCCGGGGCTCAGAGACCCGGCGGGATGCTCGAGACCTGGCGAAACTCTGCGAGGAGAGGGAGGTGGGAGCTCCCGCAGCTCTCCGGGAGCAGGGAAGTTAGATCACTTTGGGCTTTTAGAAGCACTATCTTTTAAATAAAATTGCAAGATGGTGAATAAAGTGCTGCCTGAAACAAAAGCCTTAGTGATCTTTGGCAGATTACTTTGGGAAAAGTATGGCCCATTTCAGAAAAATCAAAGCAAAGAAAAACATTGACTACAATTCAGAGGCCTAATGTATTATTATGGCTTTTTATGGATTTTATATATAATTTCCTGTAAAGTTAAGAGGTTGAAGTGATCTCTTACATTCGGCTGCATTATCAGCATAGCACCAAACAATTTTCTACATCTTATTATGTTCACAGTTGACATACTATTAGAGAAATGTGCAGCTGTCTTACTCTGCTATTCATTTCCTCATTACTATTTTATAAATATATGATTAACAGTTATTGCAGCTGCCTAATTCACATTTATTGCAAATGCAACCCCACAAATGAATGTTCAAAGCAAAGAGATGTGGTTTTAGAGTAATTTAAATTTTACAGTTCCATTTACCCTGCTTTTTAATTTACTGTATAATGACCCTATTAGAATAAAACACATCTGGAAGTTCTTTGGGGAACATTTAATTTTCTGTGGCTTCAGTACTAACAGAACTTGTACCATAAAGGCCACAGATGCTTTGAACACTGTACAAATTTTCACATTTTATGCCAAGATGCTGGTTAATTGTACAGATGAGACAATTACGGCAAGGCAAAAGATAAAGTTCTCTCTACCTTGAAAGCAAATGAAAGAACCTCACCCGTAGAAAACTGCTTTTTGGTAATGGCCACATTTTACCCTCATCTCTAGAATAGGGGAAATTTGAGTTGGAATATAAAATTGACCCAAAATTTTCATATCAAAAACAAACAGCATTTTTCAAAGTCCTGTGACTTCTAGGCTTGGTCTTAACACTCTTGTAAGTGAAGGGGAAATGCTCTCTCACATGACTGTCCCAGCTTCGTTGCCAGCCTCTGAGCTTCTCATCATCACTATTAAGTGAAATAGTAAATCAATGAGACCAGAGAAGGCTTTGGAGGTCAGTGAGCGATTCCATAAACACCCCATATTTACAGTCTGTGGCAAGGATACAGATGCTGCGAGTCCCAGCCTGCCATATTAGCAGAATCATCCTGAGAATTCGAAATTGATTTGAATATTAAATACAGATCACTGCGGCAGAGCTCTTTTACAAGAAAGGATGTGAATCCATTCTCATTGATTAGTTAATTTATGTTCTACAACTAATCGAAACACAAATCTCATTAGCCACAGGTCAGTAGACTTGGGGAGGGGGAGAGAAGAAAATCATTTGGATAGCCCAGTTAGCTGTAAAGATATAATTATAAGCCAAACTGTTTTAAAGCCAGTGCCTTGATCAGCGTGTGCGACGGGCTGTCAGCAAGCCATTGTGTGACTTCTCCTCGACAGCGCGGGTCTTAAATCTATTTTTAAGTAAGATGGTTGCAGGCACTCGGCTATTACAGTGAGAGCAACTGCACCGGCTCGTTCAGAGGCAGGGCGAAACAAGGCGAAAAAACAGAGGATTCGCACAGCGCCCGCGCAGCTTGGCAAATCCTGAGCAACGTTAATTAACTAATTGCCACCTCCTCCTAATTTTAAACAACTGAAACACGCTCTGTGGCCTCACCCCCTTTGCCTGAATATCACCCCCCATACAACACCAGATATCAGCAACATCAAAATACAGTGGGATCGGAGATATATTGTCTGATTTCTTATGACTACTGTCTAAAATTTCTACACCTATAAACAACAGCATTTACCTGATACATTTTCAGATAAATAACTGACACAATTTCCAGCTCGGAGGTGTATAAATATGGAAGCATACAAGCTAGAAACATTTTCAGTTCATTGCTGAATACTGTTTGATGAATTAGAATTTGACAACTATATTCTAACACAAATTATTTGCTAATTAAATGAAAATTTTCCGTGTGTTATGTAGGTTTTTTCCATTTATACTAGAAGTAATGGGAGTCATTTCATTAAAAGCTCATATGTTGTACTACAATTTTACCCTGAAGTCTTTTAGCAACAAAGTTCCAAAATCAAATTATTATTCCAGGCAGATCTTTCTGTATTTCCGCAGTACCTTACATTCTGTAATTGCTTTATACTATATTAAATGCATAAAATAATATTCAGCAGGTAGTAATAATAATAATAATGAACGCTTTGGAGCTGCAGAGCTCTGTATACACACAAAATGGGGAGAGACAGGCAAATAGCAAGAGGTACCTCACTTTTGCAGCCGAGCAAACACGGGCACAGCCAGAGAAGAGACATGCCCAGGGGTACGTAACTGGTCAGAGCCCAAGCTCAGCTCAACACAGGAGCCCTTCTCTTCCTGGCAGGGACTTGAGAAGAAGGTAGAAGGCAAGAGAAAGGGTGACACTGGAACAGGTTGCCAAGAGAAGCTGTGGCTGCCCCATCCCTGGAGGTGTTCAAGGCCAGGTTGGACGGGGCTTGGAGCAACCTGGGCTGGTGGGAGGTGTCCCTGCCCAGGGCAGGGGGGTGGAACTGGATGATCTTTAAGGTCCCTTCCAACCCAAACCGTTCTATGATTCTATGGTATGGTGCGTTGTGCTTGCATCTCCACCAATGCATCCAGAACAAGGGTGATGCTTTCCAGGACGCATTTCCTTTCTGCAGCAGAGCTCAGTTACCCTCTGCAACTGAGCCTTCATGTCTACAGGGCTTGGAGGAGCAACGCCAAGGCTCATTTTGGAAGGAGGTAAACCATCCTCATTAATCAAGAGGAATAATGTGAAGGTTTTCCATGGGAAGCGAAAGTGACTCCATTGCAGCAAGATAGGATACGTAATTAGTTCTAAACAAACACTCTTGTTGTGTTGGATTAGCATCAGGTTAACCGTGTTTGTGGGCTTCCGTGTGTTTATTTCACTCTGTGTTGTTTAGGGTTTTTTAAGTGAGAATCTATGTCGCGAGGATCAAAGCAGCCTGTTTGCACTGCAGCGCTTCTGCTCTTTCTGGTTGTTTCAGTGAGGAATATGGGAAATGTTGCTTCAGGAGATTCAGATTTCTCCAGTGAACACCAAGCTTTGATGCCTCCTCAAAGCAGCAGCGCAGGGATTTAGCAGAGGTCGTGGTGATCTGAAGTCTCTCTGCTTTAGTATCAGTCAGAGCAAAAGACAGAAAACTAGGAGGTTCTTGTATTTTATTCTCAACAAATTCAGTGACTCATTGTATAACCTTTGGGAAGTCACTTGACCTCTTTGGCATCCATTAACCCACATGAAAACTCAGTAAATGGTAGGAGCTTGCTGAAAAGCAGATACTTAAAACTGAATTTTCCTGGGTAAATAAATGAGAAAAACAACCAACAAAGAAAGGCACTGTTCAAAACTCATCCCGTGACCCCATTATTCATGGATCATTAGTGTAATAGGCCACATGGGATCCATAAAAGGCATTATTGCCTTTTATGTCATTGCGTATTTAGAGAGTGATAATCCATATATTATTGAAACAATATAGATTCGAACAACTCCTTCCAACATATTGCATGAGATCCCGAGATTTCGAAAACTATAACCAATGAACATACCATATATCTGCATATGCCTTATGAAGTAATAGTAACTACAGTACATTTACAAAGAAAACTCCTTTTAATCTCTGGACTGAAAGCATCTAGTTCACATTATGGTAAGTAGTTGGCAAATGATCATTTTATTAAGTTAAAGGCATTCATTAGTGCTGCTTTGAAAAGGCTATGAACCCTACCCCTCCCTGCAGAGAAGTATTAATGCGTTAGATGGCTGAAAATACTGATAATCAAATGAAGTGCAAACAAAAAAGCTGGATCTAACGGCACATACGCAACGTTTTTCCTTTTGGTTCAACCACCATTATTCTCCATTCTGTAGTTCTGTTTTTTTTCCTTTTCTGCAATGTATGGAGACAGGTACTTTACTCCACGTCTCTCTGCAAAAGGCATAGGAAGCTACTGTCTTGAAATTAGTTCTAATAATAGTTACAAAGGAACAAAACCAAAACCCATTTGAAACAGAAATGTGTTTGTACAGCATAAGGTGCCGCCACTGTCTGTATCTTGACATTATCTTATTTTTGTTTTCTGCATTCCACATCCTCAAAGTGTTTCAGCAGGAATTGGGGCCATAACTACAGCTAAGACGCTGCAGCCAGCGTATCAAGCACTACCCTAAAAACACGCACAGAGATACAAAATCTCTTCTCTCCACTCAGAGAAGTGGAGGGAAGGGACCCTTAAGCCTCTTTGTTTCCTACAGCCATCAGCTCTGAGTTAGATATCCACATACCTCACACCACCGATTGCTCCAGCTAGCAGGTCAAGAGACAACCGTCCCTGGTTTGTGACCCTACTTGCCACAGCCACCACCCTGCGGATCTGCAAGCTGCCCTGCTGGTGTGATCGCTCCTGAACCCATTTCAATCAATGTCACTGTGCTTAAACCATTCCAGCCCACCTAACTCACATTGACCAACACTGGGTAAGGAAATGAGCACCTGCAGAGCTCAGCTTGGAGGACAAATCTACTTCCAAAGATAACTACTTGGGGGGTGACCACAACTTTTTCCATCAGGGGTATGTAGGGAGTCCCGAAATGGGACAGCTGTCCTAATTTTAAGGCTGTCGTATGTTGTCGGAGTAAAGTGAAACTGCTTTGTTAGGGGCTAGGAGCAACCCCTTGACCCTAATCTCCAAAAGCATATGGTTAATACAGCACAAAACGTAGCGGTACAGCCAAGGAGGACAGTGAAGGCCACGAGATTATACAGACAGCCAGGTAAATTCAAGCCACTGCAGATTTTAATAGGTAGGCAACATCTCTGCTTGTAGATGCGACGTGTACGTGTCTCATCTTGCACTCGTTCTAAGAAGCGCTCTGCAGAAGAAATAGACTCCCGTATCCTCCCCAACGTCTCAGGCAGCCAGGCTTCAAATTTACAAGGAAATAAGATTTTGTGAACCTATCTTTATTACTCTGTGATTAGGCTACTATTACCTGGAAGGGGGCAGAAACATGAATATAAAAAGACCATAATCACCCTGCTTATTAAACACAGTCTCACTCTGGCAAACTTTGAAAAAAATACGTAATATTTTCTCAAAACACCCATTAAACTGTTACAGGCCTTTTCTGCCTTTTTCCCCATCACAGCTGATTACTCAGGGTGCACATCACTATGTGTAAACACCAGCTTTCTTCTTTTATAACCAGTCATCTCCCTCCTTTTCTGGTCTGATTCTCTCAGAGACGCCAGAATTTAGTGTCTGTGGTATTGCGATTGCTTCCATGGCAATGACAACCAAAAATAAAGAAATAAAACTGACCCTCCAACTTGACAGTGAAAAATTCAAAGCCACAAGTTTCTGTAGCGGGATGGCAAACTGCAGCTAGCCAGGAAGAAGCTGAATTTGTGGTTTTTATTCAGCTTTCTATTTTGCATCGTGAACTGCTTGGCTCACAGTCCCTCTTTGTTCTGCTTAAAAAACAAAAACTAAAATGTGTCTGTTGTTCTTCAGACGCTTTGGGCTGACCTTTGCCGTGCCTGCAGCGTTTGACAGGACATAATGAAGTGCTAGCAAGATTGAGAAACATCACGAAGGATCCTCAAGCTTCCTGAAGAAATCAAAATGCATTCTGCACTTTTATTTTAAATTATTAGCCGCTCTCTCAGCAATTGATGAAGTTCTTTTTCTGATCCCAAGTCTCCCATGTGCCATTTGTTGAAGAAAAATCTTGATTAGGTAAACTGAATATTACGTGATCATATTGAGTATATTTTTTCATGTTGGCTCTCTGAGGTGTAGTCAGTCGTGTTATAACATGTTTCTGAGGGGAAAAGAAAGAACATGTAGAAGGCCTCAAGTGTGATCATACATAGGTCTGTTCCTAAACTGGGATTAATAAGGAGATTCCAAGTGCTATTTCCATGATCCTATGGAGTAATGCCACCGTTGTGCTTTACCATTACCTGTTCTTGAATAACCGTATTCTGAAAAAATAGTTTGTAGTCTCCAGGCTGTCAAATTCGCAGTGTTTGCAGGCTTTAAGGGTTTCAGGGTTTAAGTCCGTGAAGCTGCAGTGATGTATGTTGGCTAACAACGTGTCCCCTTCAATTTTAACCGAAAAAAATAGATATATGTCACGTAGTAATACATCCTTCTCAAATTATTTTTTCTAATTTGGTCTGTAATAGCTACAAAGCAGTCTGAGCTTTCCTGAAGGCACAAGTAGCCGTATGAATATTATAGATACTCTGTCTGGTTTATTGGGAGAATTTACTCACAGCTGCAGTCACATTGAGACATCAGCTAGGATATGCAGGCGGGCAGGTTAAATGTTAATTTCCTTTCTACTGTACCATTTTCTAACCTCCGTCCATGAATCAAAGTGAGTAAAAGGTTCTTCACTTAGAGACATAAAACAAATTGAACAAATTATGTTACTTAACTGAGGAAGGACCAGTTAGCTCATTGATTTTTTGTTTGGCTTCAGATGTCCCTTTTTAATTAATATGAATTTGCAAACATGATTTTTAATTTTAGATTGTTACCTCCCATAGATTCCAGCCAGGTATTTCAAAGTAACACAGCTCCACAAGCGCTCACGTATCCTAAACCAAAGGGAAAAATCCTGACTTTGGTTGCAGCTGTTCGACTTCACGAAAGCCAACAGCCTGGCGATCCGCTCTTCCACAGGGGTAAGTCAGGAGCAGCTCCGCCGAAGCCAGGTTTAGCACTGGGAGGAGTATAAAACCGGGCCCCATGGGGCTTGAAAGCTCAAACAGCCGCTACACTACATCTAAATGAATTTAAAACTGGAAGCCAGGGGATTAGAGTACAATGCGGTTATCAGGATATGAAAAACAGCCATTAAGTTCCCAGTTCTTTTAGATGGATCATGAATCATAGTCTTCGGCAGCAACAAGTTTCTTAAGCTGACAATCTGCTATTTAAAGAGTACAAGAAGAGAGGGAATTTAAGCTTGAGCCAAGCTGAGGTACATTTCTCTTTCTATGGCAGCACTGACAGCATGAAGAGGAAATGTTTAATACTAATGGGGACTTTTAAATTTTTTACTTAGAGGATATTTTGGTAAGTATCTAAAAATTGCCTGAGTTTATTCCTACATTGAGGGAGCAAAATTTTGACGGTATTCTCTAAGCATGCATGGAGAGATGATACACAAATGCAGCTTTTAGAAAGACAAATGCAGTCACGACCACGAATTTTGATCTTGCAGCCAAAACTGTTATCCTGGAGAGTTAATTCCCTTGTCACTATAGCATTAGTAAGATATCTTTGTAACAGGAAATATGCTTTCACTTGTGGTGCTGGTGAGTCCATCTCCGTTCTACCCATTAGCTCTTCTTCTTCTGGAAACGTGACCTTCTCCTGAATCGCTCATCCCCTTTCTTCGCTCAGTTGCTTTCTCAACAGCTTACCCTATGGCATATTCTCACCATGTGGACATATGTGATAGATTTGGATGCATTCCCTCACTAAATTCAACTTCTCGGGCATTTTAGCTTCTGGGACACTTGGTTTTGTTGCCACAGGTGTCCTGGCCTCCTCAGGCAATGGAGACAAGGCTCAGGGATTGGCATTCGTGACCTTTCTGCTGCAAATCAGGGTATCTGCAGAGGTAAGAAAATTCACAGTGATGGTATTTACACTCCTGAATTTTCCAACATACACGAACAGGCAAAGCATATGCACAAGTACTTTCATCAAAACATTTATTCCATCAGTTGGAACCAATAATTTCATACCTGTGTCTACTTACGGCACCTTTGTCCCCGAAGATGACATATCTGTGTAATGGAGCAATATTCTCAGAACCTCCTAGAAAACATCACGTTGCCTTGGACTCCTACGAATGCTGAGGAAAAGAGCAGCTGTTTGATGCTAACTGGGTGGAAAATGGGAGGCAAAAATAGCTTTTGAAATATTTGCCTCAGGAATAAAGGTTACAACACAGTAGTAGTAAGTCTCCATCCAAAGCAGACATGTCCGTCCCTCCCCACCTTCTCTCTGAGCTGAATATTGACACACACAGATAGACCTGCTTTTTAGTTTGCACTGGAAGCTCTTCTAGCACAGACTCTTGATTTTAAGTCCCATTTACCAGAAGAATACATATGATACAGCTCAAGGTTTACACAGATATTTATATTTAGCCACTAGAAGAATGGAGCAGAACTTCTTTTCTCTCTATTAACTATTTTACTCCCCTTCCTCGGAAAAAGATAGAATGAAATAGTTGATGACAGTGATTTTTCCTTCCAAAATCAAAAAGAAATTTGAAAAATAAAAGTTATAAAGAAAATCCTCATCTAGACACCCTCACAGAGAAAACGTTTCACTTTAATATAAAAGCATCGAGTCACAACAGTTATCAGGCTGGATTTCTTTTTTCTTCTGTTTCCGTAAAACTACTTCTGAGATGTTTCTTGTTGATACTCAGCACTGCTGGAGCAAGGTTATCTTATGGCTAAAGAACAGTCACAATTTCCTTTTGAGCCCTCCACCCTCTGGAAGAGAAATGGAGCAGCAGAGCAATCAAACCTCCTCAGGGTTACACTGCTGCTCCTCTGCGTCCTTGTCCCCTACCCCAGAGCCAGGGGAGAGGCGACCATCACCAACAAAGGTGTCCAAGGCCCCACCACTCTTGATCTGAAAGCATGTGCTGAAGCCTGTGGTCGGGTTAATCTTGTTCAGATATCAGTATAATGTTGTACCTTTCTTCTGCTTATGGTGTTAAATGTTAACCTAAGGCAAAAATGTAGGTTATGGCATAATTTATTAAAAAATCAATACCATATTCCCCAGTAATGGCACAAACACTACAGCTTATAATAGCTTTACTGTAGTACAGTATTTTTTTATCATTACTTTCCAATATGATAACGCTTGTTCTAAGGTCAACAGACATCACATGATCAGGTAAATATTTTGATAAGAGCGAGTCACCAGAGCGGGTGCAGTCTTAACCTGGTGCGCGTGTCGGGCTGAACTCACCGCAGGGTGGGATGGTGCACACACAGTGTCGCAATGAGAAACCTGCTGTAGATCCCTGCTTTCTGTCCTTATAAGAATGATAAACATTATACCATGTGGCTCCTTGAAGGTTTTTCTGCAAAATTGCTCCTCCCAGGATTGGATCCTAGACCTTTTCTATGTGAAAGCATCCTCAGCTACAGGCCAAGCACGCACCAGCATACAGCACAAAGTCCTGTATCCCCACAACACGGACTGTAAAGGGCTTATTTGAAAAGTAATTCCTTTCTTCTACTGGTTTTCTCGTTAGTTGCTAGGTTATCTAACCTATATGATGTAAAACTATAAACGGCTGCAAAGGCACTTTGTGTATGCAGTTGGAGCAATGAAGAATGTCCTCAATGAGATTATGCTAACTTTATATAACTTATTAAAATGAATATCAAACTTTGTTTTGCCTCATTCAATTTTTGATGTTAATTAAGTAAGCACAAGCATAAGAAAGGAAATTGGATTTGCTACTTAAGGAACTTCCAATAAAGCCATGGATGTTAGTGAGATGAGTTTCTAATAAACATTAATAAGTGTCTATATAACAAGCAGTGCTTGTCTTTTAAGAACATTGGATTTTTCTCACAGGATATGGACAGCAATAAAATACATTTGCAAATATGAAGATATATTACAGGCACATTTTTCACTACCAGCTTTAACAAGCCTCGGATCCCAGCTTTCTGATTTTGTGACCTTGGGAACAATCATGGGCCAAGAAATTTAAAAAACCATTTTAAAATTCATACAAATGTAATTTAGGAACAGCACCGGCTAGATGGGAACTTTAGACAAGATTTTTACAGTGAATAATGCTTTTCTTTGTCCATTTCAGACAAATTTAATGTTGCTACTACATTTGACATCAATCACCCAGTCATGAGCAGCCACATCCTTGCTCAGCCTAATGACAGGGGAGAAAGAAAGGTGTATAGCCCGGACAGTACAGCTGTGCATATGGAAACCCGGGGACCGCCAATGCTTTTATTTTACCTCTTCTGCTGCAGCCAGAACAAAGCTATTAGAGCCCAGGAGAAGGGAAGCATCTCTCTCACAGTTATGCTCATTTATTGCTCCTAAAATTAGGTGTTTTCTGGGAAATTCGTAACTGGGCAAGAGACTATTGCTGACTTGGAAAATAATGTTTGGAGCAGACTTTGTGTGCCTGCTGCCCTTGTATTCGGCAGCTGGAACGGGTGACAGATGCACAAGGAGAAGAATTGTTGAGCAAGATGGTGACATTTTCACATCATCTTTTGAGCATAAAATGCCACCTTCTAAACGCAAAGGCACTGTAGGGTGCTGAGGGTGCCACACATGATGGATAAAGTCATAAATCTGGTGTCAGCGAATACACACAGCGAAAGAGCAGAGCTGGCTGGAAAAAAAAAAATGAGACCTCTTTCATCAAAACAGAAAAAAAAATTCTTTCCAACCACATTTTCACCTGAAAATCTAAGATTTTCAAAATGCATTTTCATGTGAAACTGCTGCCAGTCCACAAACGTTATTTCTGGTACCATCTTCAATTACAAGGGACTTCCCTGCTTGAACTACACTTCCTGCAGTGGCCACAAAAAAAATAATTTCAGCAGAGTACCATGCCTAAAACTGGTCTCTTCTGAAAGCTGCTTTTGCCTTCTCCCCAGTGGGTCCATCCAGAGGGACCTGGACAGGCTGGAGGGGTGGGCCCAAGCCAACCTCATGCAGTTCAACAAGGCCATGTGCAAGGTCCTACATCTGGGTCGGGGCAATCCCAAGCACAGTTACAGGTTGGGCGGGGAATGGCTGGAGAGCAGCACTGAGGAGAAGGACCTGGGTGTGCTGATCGACGAGAAGCTCAACATGAGCCAGCAATGTGCCATCGCAGCCCAGAAGGCCAACAGCATCCTGGGCTGCATCAAAAGAAGTGTGGCCAGCAGGGTGAGGGAGGTGATTCTGCCCCTCTACTCCACTCTCGTGAGACCCCACCTGGAGTACTGCATCCAGCTCTGGAGTCCCCAACATAAGGACATGGACCTGCTGGAGCGTGTCCAGAGGAGAGCCACGAGGATGATCCGAGGGCTGGAGCACCTCTGCTGTGAGGAGAGGCTGAAAGAGTTGGGGCTGTTCAGCCTGGAGAAGAGAAGGCTCCGGGGAGATCTTATTGCGGCCTTCCAGTCCCTAAAGGGGGCCTACAGGAGAGCTGGGGAAGGACTTTTTACTGGGGCATGGAGTGATAGGACGAGGGGGAATGGCTTCAAACTGGAAGAGGGCAGGTTTAGATTGAACATTAGGAAGAAGTTTTTCACTGTGAGGGTGGTGAGGCACTGGCCCAGGTTGCCCAGAGAGGTTGTTGAGGCCCCATCCCTGGAGGTGTTCAAGGCCAGGCTGGACGTGGCCTTGGGCAACCCGGTCTGGTGGGAGGTGTCCCTGCCTATGGCAGGGGGGTTGGAACTCGATGATCTTCAAGGTCCTTTCCAACCTAAACCATTCTATGATTGTATGATCTGTCAAGGAGACCAAACTTTCCTGAACTCCGGAGATTTCACTGTTTACATGGGGTGAGGGGCTGGCTCCCAGTGCATGAGCAGGGAGAGGCATCCCTTCTGCACAGCCACCAAACGGGTCAGGTAACAGGTAATAGTTCACACTTCCCGTAAAGCACTTGCACCATTTTCTACCCTTATAACAAACATCATTGGTTATTCCTTACCTCGCTGCTCAAACCCGCTCGGAGGCTTCTGGGAGAGCTGCATAAATTTATTTTGGATTACATCCAGCTTTACAGGCTATTCTGCCCATCCAGATGTTTAAAACGATGAGGCACAAAGCTTAATGGCTGGAGGGATGAGCAACAAAATTCAGTGATCCTCTGATCAGAACTTTTAGCAAAGCAAACTTCTGGGCTGCAATTACCAGTCAAACAAACATAGCCCGAGTTTCATGATCCAATACATTACGTCAGCAGAGATACTTCTGGCACAGACTGTCTTTAAAGTCCCTAACTTCACATATGTGAATTTGTTTGCCCATAATTAATATGATGTATCTCAGCCCATTCAAAATAATAACTGCATCCCTTCCTGGTAATGAAAAGTGATTAATTTTCAATTATGGTAAGTATCCAATTTTTCACAGTGCAGCACTGGTCTAAGTCACCCTATCTCTAACGTTCTAATTACAGACATTAAAAGTTCCTTATAATTATTGCAGAAAGATCAGTAAAATTAAAAATATTGGTTACTTGCTGCTATTATTACATTTGCTCTAATGCAGCCAAGGCTTAAATTTATGTCGGAGCTGCCAGCCATTTCATCAATCTCTTTTTGTGACTTGTTTAGAACAACTGGTTTTATTTCACGGTCTCAGTAACTGTTCCAACAGGTCTATTAACGGTTTGGCACTCTACATTTTGTAAAGCTTTAATTAAGTGAAACAAGCTAAAAATCACTAATATGTGCCTTTAGCAAAGCAGCAATGTAATTATCTCATTTAACAGATAACTACTTGTATTTCATTTTTCAAAGCACAAAGAGAAAACTAGCTCTAAATGTCACTTTTCAGGCTCATTAAACTCACTAGAGAAATATCAAATTAGAGATTTCCACTACAAATACTATAATAAACTCTGTGAGTTGATATAAACAACATGAGTATTTGGGGAAGGGACAAATATTATAAAATATTCTGGTTTGCAGAATAGATGCTGGTTACATATTTATAAACAACTTTTATTACAATATTACCTAAAATTTTGGTGCTCTTTAAAAGAATCCAAAACATCAAATTCTGTATTGCACGTTTTATAATATAACCTACAGAATGTCACATTCAAGAGCCAAATTCTTTTTTTCTTACTCATCCTAATCACCTGTTTTTCCTAATTCACTTTTTCTAAGTTACTTTTCTGAACTGCATAAGAACTGTTTGATATGGGAACATTATGCAGACGTCAGCATATAGTTTCACGGTAAGATTTATTTGTGCGTGTGTCTGATGTAAGCACTAACGTGGATCCAATCATTTGGCATAACCACTGCCACCTTAAACCAAAGTATTTCCATTAAAGCCTAAGGCCTAGACTGCAAAGTTTTGATGTAATAACCAAGTAATAATTCACAGATGGCCACTTCTTCACTGGCACTAACAGTTTAATATTCCTGGATTTTACTCATATTTCCATAAAGTGGGCCATACCTGTGTTTGCATTTATTTCAGTGTCACTATAGATGCATCTGTCCCACACAAAATTGTCCTTGCTGATGACAAAATGAACACCCACACGCAATGTTTGCAGAAAGTCCATAAGGTGCCTCCACACCAAAGCAGCCAAACAACAGGAAAGAGCACAGGGAACCCCGGCAATTCCCAGTAAGGACTGTTATACACGAGGACCTCCTAATGTGGGCTAAAACCCTAGGGGTCTGGAGCAGGGGGCACCAGTCGCACATCCCAAATCCAGAACGTAAAAATGTCCCACTGGGTCAGGAGCAGGGGGCACCAGTCGCACATCCCAAATCCAGACCGTAAAATGTCCCACTGATGGATGAAGACCACACAGTTCTGGTTCAGCCCCGCACAAAAACCAGCTTGGTTGCCCACCCAGCCACCCCACTCTGGGTTTTTTCTGTCCTCTTTAAACACCGTGTCCCATCCTGTTCTCCAGCACAGCCGGAGCGTGGCTTACCCCAGGAGCCGGCGCAAGCCACCACGGCTGGCGGAATCCGTCCCTCCGAGCTGGTCTGGCAGGGCAGAATCGATGAGGTTACACCGGGGATGCATTTGGCTCGGTGTGACTGATGCTCTGGGATATTCCTAAGAGTGCAGCTACAGACCTCGAAGTAAATACACAGAAATGGTACGGCATTACAATGCATTTGTATTCTGTTGTGTTTCTTAGCGTGTATTATAATATGGCTTATAAGCCTTCTGTAAAGAAAGTTGAAGCAATAAAGCTTGACTGATTGATTGATGCATCACCGTTTTTAGGGTCCGTTGCACAAACTATTTTGATAGTGGAAGCCCATAAAGTATAATGTCTGTGCTAAAAGTGACACAATGAAGAAGATGATGCACCTGCTTCAATTTCAGCTTTGAGTCATTATTTAGAGCTGGGGGTCTAGGAGTTGCAAAATACTGCCTTTCTAGTTCCCTACTGGTTCGCCAGAAGATAAATGTCTAAAACTAAGGACCCCGGGCGCACAATAATAAAAACCTTTTTAGAGTCTAGACCCTTCCACTAGTTAAAGGAAACCTATTCCCATTTTTCTGTTAGGAAAAAAAATGGGATGCAGTTTCCCAGTGGCAGAGATCAAGTTTTTTATTTATATTAAAAATGCAGGATTGGAAAAAAAAAAAAAAATCCTTGCACGGACAAGACCAGCGGGTTGAGGGGTAGATCTGATCCCAGCTCCTCAGCTCAGATCCCAGCACGCTGCCAGAGGGAGCGAGACTGGCCACATCTCCGCGGTTAGACACAAACCATCCTTGTAAATTAGCTGACTGTCATTTCCATCTGGGGAACACACTGACGTTTAACGAAGCACTCTGAAAGACGAAACCAATTAGAGCATAGTGTTAGTGCAGAATTATTGGCCAAGTCAATGTTTCCTTTCCCTTAGGTAAATATGGGCAAACCTACAAGATCTGAGCCATCCAAAATTCAACCCTCTCCAAAATCGGCTGGGGTCAAAACTGAGCCCCTTAGTTTAGTCCCTGCCTGCACTGTAGGTTGTACAGGTCTCAGAGCCAGCACAGGTCTTGGAGGACTTCCCTCTTTTAAGCTTGAGCCTATTTCTACTTTTTGGAGGACAACTCCTGCAAAGGGAATTTTCCATTCCTACCGACACCAACAGCAGTTGGGGACATTCAGATTAGATGGTCCCAGTTAGGTTTTTTCCCTCAAACACATGTTCAGCTATTTTATAGGTTTTGGAGTTATTTCAGTCAGAATGAGCGATCCACTGTTAGCACATGCATGAGCACAAACACTCACAGGCAAAACTCTCTCAGAAGCTGCAAGCACTTGTGAAATTCCCACTGGACCATGGGGACTTCTCTGCTGACACTGGAAATCGTGGGCCTGAGCAGAGTTTAGAGCAGGACATACCACTGTTCATCCCCCATGGAGAAGCCAGCCTGCAGACCCTTGGCTGTGTAGTCACACTTTATCTTCACGTTAAAACCAGTGTAGGTCAACATGCACATTCACCACACCAACCTAACCGTAGAATCATAGAATCACAGAATGGTTTGGATTGGAAGGGACCTTAAAGATCATCTAGTCCAACCCCCCTGCCATGGGCAGGGACACCTCCCACCAGACCAGGTTGCTCCAAGCCCTGTCCAACCTGGCCTTGAACACCTCCAGGGATGGGGCAGCCACAGCTTCTCTGGGCAACCTGCGCCAGGGGCTCACCACCCTCACAGTAAAGAATTTCTTCCTAATATCTCATCTAAATCTCCCCTCTTTCAGTTTAAAACCGCTCCCCCTCGTCCCATCACTCCACTCCCTGATCAAGAGTCCATCCCCAGCTCTCCTGTAGCCCCTTTAGGGACTGGAAGGGCCTCTAAGATCTCCCCGGAGCCTTCTCTTCTCCAGGCTGAACACCCCCAACTCTCTCTGCCTGTCTTCATAGGAGAGGTGTAATATGGACAGTGAGGGGCTTTGGTCAGCACAGGGTTCAAACAGGACATCAACGCCTTGAAATGCATAAGAATGGAAAGTTAGTACAACACCCAGGAACAGGAGTTTTATGGATTCGGGCAATGCCGCACTGGACTTCAGCAGTGGGCTGAGGCAGGGGACACGCTGGGGGACACACCTGGCAGGAACAATGGGCGAGCTGTTCAGCCAGGGGGCTGCGATCTGTCCTGGTGTCTTGCCTTTCACATCAACCATTACTAGGTGCAAGTCAGGTGGGAGGAGGAGTGAAAGGAAAGAGGAATGAGATCAAACTTTGTTCACAGACCACAATAAATTTACCTTGAAATGAACCTTTCTCCAGCAAGTTCATTAAATACATGTTATTCTTTCTTCTGTCACATTTCTAGTGTATAAGTTTGTATCAGTGGAAATTCTATGTAACATGCTTTGCATTTATAAGGAAATGGCTTGGCTATCAAATGACCAAATAGCACTGAAGAAAGGTTAAACAGTGTGACCTATTGAACACTAACCTTCAACTGTTCTTGCAGGACATACATTTTCCCTTAAGGAAAATAACTGACCTTTGAACCTCAGACCTTCATATTTATCTTTTGCCTTCTGGCTCTTACAGACAAAGCTTCAGAAGAAGAACAGTCCTGAACAGATCAGGTTTGCTTCACCATTCTGATCAGGTTGGGGTACATCTGGCTGTATTCTGCCCTTTGTACCCGCACGGGGAAGCCAGATTCCATTAGCTCTAAGTGGCAACGTCTCAAGACCAGAAATAAGCCCTGCTTTTTCAGCCTCATCACAGTCATCAACACAAAAGTTAGTTGATCTACTCTAGCTCACCATCACAAGATCTTACACCTGCGTATATTACCTGTAGGGTTGCCCAACAAAGCAATGGCGGACATCCTTCCAGATCAATGGCTCCTGATTGGAAAATAAATGTCCTGGATTAGCCTTGGACAGTTGGGTAGCAGCAGGACACCATTATCCTGCAACAACATTCTTCTCCATTGACATTATCTCTTTATTTTTTCTGTCGCAGACTAAACTAACATCTATCAAAGGGGAAACACTGTGCACAATCCTCCACCTTGGTATCATCAAAGTTGTTACTAAAAACTTTACTTTCGATGAGTTTCTATTCAGATTCTACTTGCATTCAATCAAGTATCCTCCCTTTTCCCATAAAAGACTGTAACACACTGCTGTAAACTGTATCCACCAAAAGGCTGTATACGTCCTCTTTTCCCTTCTCTTAACACATACCAGAATTTCCCCTGTATTTTCCATGGCTGGTTGGTCTTCTCCTGGGAGAAATAATAAATATTATCTGTGGTACCATACTACTGACTCAAAAATACTGCATACAATTCCTATTACTATCACAGACTTTCTGCACAACTAGCATGTAGTTTCCCTTGGCCCGATTACGAACTGATACTCCGGCAGTTGCTCATACAAGCAGACCTATTAACAGCCATATAAGAAACTCAGAATCAATCCCTCAGTCTCCTCCTTGAAAATGAGATTATTGTTTCTTACTTTCTCAGACCCACCATCTGAATCCAAAACGATAAACTGGATCTGCAGCTGGGCTCTGCCAACGAACACCACTGAGGGCTGGATTAATGGGATAATTGTATGAAAAGGCTAAAATGTTCAAAACCATCACTAGCCCAAAGCGGTCCTCATCCCTTTGTGTATTTACATGTGAGATTATAACCTTGTGGCCCTTCAACAAGTGTTGGGGTTCTTCTCATTCTGTCCCACAGCCATGACCATTTTTCTGCCTTTTACTAAAAGGATTCACCAGTCCACCTATACTACTGCCTCATTTGAGGATATTAGCTTCATACCCCTCAAAATCTATGAAATCTTAGGAGGTGGGAAGAGGTCTTTTCGGTCCACCACAGGATGATCAGTGGTGGCAGAAGCACCGTGCGCAGTGCTTACTGAAAAGTGCTTTTCTTTTTCCTCTTCTTTCCCTGTAGTTTCAGACTGAAAGACTGCAGCGAACCATGTCCAGGGCTGGAGATGAAATCAATGCAAATCAGCTCCCAGTCTGCAAACAATTCAAAAGCTCAGACTGAGCCTTCAAAGTAATAAACAGGATGGAGAAGCTCTGCCCATGAACCACCAACGCAACCGTACTCTGTGAGCTCACACCATTCACGATCACCAGAGTAAAACACATGAGTGATGGGCACAAGGGATTTGGCTGTGGGATTCATTTCTCCAGCATTGCTAGATCAATCCAATCTGATCCCTTCCTTTCAGACCAGGCTTTCCACCAGAGCTGGAACATGTACGTATATGCACCTCCCACATGGTGTTTTCTGCAAGCAAGTAGGAGAGAAGACCAGAAGACTTCATTAAGTCAACTGCTCTCTCCTCATTCAGATTTAATCTGCCTAAGACCCAGATAACTATTTTAAGGATGACCAACATCTGGGAAGATATTTCCTGGTGTTTCCCTCATGGTTCTTCTGATTCATACCAACCCTGACCTTCAACCTCCTTTGTATTTTAATCTCAGGCCTCCCTTGAAGTGATCCCTTTTTTTTATAGTGGGTCCACTAAGGACCACTCACCTCATCTTCCTATATAAGTAACCTCATCAAGATGTGGACCTCCATCAAGATATGGATCTCTATCAAGATGTGGACCTCCATTAAGACGTGGACCTTCAAAACAAACTTAGCCAGAGCACCAGTTTGCTGTCACCTCGGTCCCTTCTTGAATTAGCAGTGCAAAAAACCAAATGCATTGCCTCACAGGAACAGCACCAAGCAGAGCCCATCCAAAAGATGCCGTAAAAAATTTGCCGTGGGTCTCAGAATCAGAAAGGTCAGGATCTCTTAGCTAAGTGTCATCTCCCACAAGGTATAGAAAAAGTCCCACTGTTTTAAGAGCGCTACGATGCCTTACCACAATGGAGCAGATAAAAAAGAGGACTGCAGCTTTTACTTAATATTTCTGGCTTTTGTTGGCTG
Source organism: Anarhynchus alexandrinus (assembly GCA_008711295.1). Classification (NCBI taxonomy): domain Eukaryota; kingdom Metazoa; phylum Chordata; class Aves; order Charadriiformes; family Charadriidae; genus Anarhynchus; species Anarhynchus alexandrinus. Next base: position 281,238 of record VUYV01000365.1, on the reverse strand, counting down.
AAGCCAGATCCTTGGTGTTATTTTAATGCAGCAGCAAAGAGCTGCATTTAATACATGATAGGCTCAAGATGCTTCTTTTTTTTTTTTTTTCTTTTTTATATGTGTGCTGAATATCCAGCATGTAATTGAAAAAGGAAAAGGAGCTGCTTGTTTGCTGCCTGATCCAGGAATGATTAAAGGTAGAAGTTTTTCAGACATTACTGACAGAAAGGGTATAGTTAAAGCTGCTTTAAAAAAGAGAGCCTTCATAAAGAGCCAGTACTCAAACCGCTATTAAAAGCATCATGCTTGTTAAAACCTGTAAAAAGGCAGGAAATCAGTGAGTGAAATGCAGCTTCTTCACCAATTACTGAAAGGAGTGTACACCTTAAAGCACTCTTTGAATTGTGTCATACCAGCCTCCCCGCGCTCCCCCCATCCCCGCGCCCTCCGCCTGTGTGTGTGTGTGTGTGTGTGCGCGCGCGTGTCCGTGTGTCCGTGTGTGTGTGTGTGTGTGTGTCCGAGCTCTCAGCCCTGTGCCAGGCCATTCATTGGTACATTAGCGATGGAAGGGGGGGTTTGGGGGGTTGGAAGAAGAGGGGGTTACAATGCTACACCAAGTTCACTTCTCGCTTGTTGTTTGCGACCCATTTACAGCCGAACGGCTCTGTGCAGAGACAGCTCTAAATGACTCTCTCCACCTCTTCACCAAGCCACTTGTTTTTGTCATTTCTTTCTCTTTTTTAAAAATCCAAAGGAAATAATTGATAAACCGAACGCCGTCCACCTTAAAGGCAAATGCATATATCCACCTGGTTAAAATTCCTCCTCTTTCTATTTTCCATCTCCCTATATCCATTTTGCTCGGCGCTGTTTAAACAATACTTCATCAAATGCAGCCCGAAGCAAATAAAAAGCACAGTAGAGTAAATAAAAAGTAAAAAAAAAAAAAATCACAGGCTGGAGGGTAAGTACTTTTATTCCTGTACTTTCATTGCCTGGGGAATTATTATTCCATTGCTGGTTTCAGGAGGGGGGAGGGAAGGGGGGGGGGTGAAAGGACAGCCATGTTATTCGCAAAATGGATTGCTCCTCTCACTGCTTTTCACTCCTCTGGGTTCTCAAGAGTCCACTGATTACAACAAAGTGTGGCCATCTATTCCGTCTTATTGACAAAGGTCCTTAATTACTGCTGCACCAGTAATACCTGCTATTAAATTCTGCTAAACAGAGGCTGCAAATTAGCTGCGGATCCCGGTAACCTTTTGTGTGTAATTACAGGCAGCAGGATTGACGCTAAGGCTACAGCACTGACCCGAGTCATAGCAATGGGAAACCTTTGTTTATCACCTGTGGTGGGGGCCAAAATGTGAAATTAAAAGCTCTCCATCAGTGGAAGGCCTTCAGAAGCCCAGGAAAGCAACAGGAAGGCAAAAAGCAAACTGCTCTATATTTATAACCGACTTCTTCAATTGCTATTTAAACTCACAGCTCATTAACCTGGGCGGCTGTTCTAGCATGCCAGCCATGCAAAGTTTAAAATGGCAAAAATTTAGGTTGTCTTTTTGAGGTGTTCTGTATTTCATCAAGGCCTTTAACCTGCGTTTAAGAGCCAGTTCGATGCAATTGCTAACTATAAACAGGCTGCGATATTGAAAAACCAAACCAAATAACGCACAAATGTTTTGCATTTGCACGGCGGGAGGCAGGTGGTTGTGAAGCCCTCGTCTGCCTCCACCGCGTCTCAGCCTGAGCCCGTCCCTGTGGCACCGGAGCCGCCGCCGGCCATGGCTCCATCCCGCTCGGCTCTGCACACCCAGGTCCCATCCTGGCTGCGGCAGGACAGGTGTCCATCTGCATCTCTTGTTCCACGTTACTGTGGTCATCAGAGCGGGGCTCCAGGTGCCTGGGAGCACCCGTTGCGCTTGTAGACCTAACCATTAGTGGTACCGGAGAAAAAAACACCAACAGAAAACCAGTGCTGTAATTCCTTGCATTATATTGCCCCTGCTACAGCGGCTTGGTTTCTAAAACTGCCCAGAAAGAGGACATGTGCAAGGATCTCCCACAGTCTCCTGTGTCCCTCTTCCCTCCTTCCTTCTCCCCTGCCTTTACACCTGGTTGGTGAACTGCCCTTGATTCCAGCCTCCAAGCATGACACAGATGGTGCAGACATCCCAACAGCCACAACAAGTCTTCTCCTGTTGCACTCTGTCATCTCAGAGCATTGCTTTGCTCCCCTAAGTACACATCAGTGTTAGTGGTATTCTCACCATCAGTCCACTTCCACCAGTGCTTCTGCCACGCTCCCTCTGTGCCCCACGTCACTGGCTCTGGTGAAGACCCTGTTGAAGGTCATGTTGGGGCTTCACCTTCACTCTCTGTTGAGCATGGAGCTGGCAGAAGCTCGTTTCACATGTTTACACTCACAGATGTGAAGAGCAAGTCTTCTCTTCCCATCTTCTGCATGTTTTCTACTTCTAAAAGGCTGCTTAAAATTTGCTGCCCTCACCCATCATTTCTGAAGTAATATCCAGTCCTGATTTGCAGGATTTCAGCTCATCTATAAGTCTTAGGGAAGGATCTACATGGTAGGTAGATGATTTCCCATCCATGTGCTCTTCATACTTTCCCCTGAACCAGTTGGCCAAAACCAGAATCTTCATTCCATAGTAGGCATTTTCTTCCCAAAACTCGCAGTTCTGAAGGGAATGAGATTGTAAGGCATTTCACTGTGAAACAAATAGAAGATACTTCAATTTGCAAAAGAATAATGTTTCAAGCAGTCCTAGTCAGCCTTTGAGGATATAAATATATATACATGAAATTAATGGAATATTACAGCTGTGTTGTAGTTGTAACACAATGTCTTATTGCAGCATAGCACGTTAAATTCAACTGTTACTACTGAGATATAAAAAGCTATGAAAATAATAACACACTTGTCCTTAACAGTAGAACAAGTAAAAGTGAGGCCATGCAGATTAATGGTTTGCGTCATTACATCCCCAAACTTTCATTGGTGCAAGCTTTCCCAACATGCTCCCTATCACATCTGCATCTCCTCAACTCCCTGTCCTGCACTGCCCTTGAACAACAAGCTTCAACTCTTCAGACAACTAAGGCTAAAAATATATCATCCGGACAAAGCTCACAAAATACTATTTTAACTCACATTTTGAAACTTTCGAAAAAATATATATTTAACTTAAAATTCACTGGGAATTTGGGTTGATGTCATACAAGCATATACAGACGTGGCCTCCTTAAATCCTCTTTCTCAGGTGAAAAGCATCCCTGACACACATGTAAACCGAGAACATCCTCTTCCATCAGAGATGGGATCAGCCTGTGCTCTCACCCGACTGCCAGGTCCTGATCCTTGAGCCAGTGCCCCGGAGCAAAGCACCCAGCAGGTCTGAGCATCCATGAGTGTGTACCAGGTGGGCATCCTTGAGATGATGCCAAGGAGAAATTGCAAAGTGCAGGATTCACACAGCTGTGCTCTTACACTTGACCATATATAGCAGTTCACACGTCATTTGTTAAACAAGCAAGTAATGAACCCTGACTTTGTGAACAATTAGTTTTTCTAGGTCTCAAGGACTCTGGTACAAACCCTGCAATCCTCACCCCAGCAGCTCTTCCACTTCTCCCAGTAGGTAGGAGCTTCTGCTTAGAAATCCCCATTAATTCGGGTCTGTGGCCTAGGTCCTGTGGCTGCTATTCGCATCTCTCCTCTCCCTCTAACTCCACGCAATCAAACGCAGGGCTCTGAAGTTCTTTAATGCTTTATATGGGCTCATTTCTGCAAGTTACCGAACAATCAGGGTAGAGTGCACAGCACTTTGCAGTTCTGAGGCATAGATGAGGTTCCCTAAGGATTAAATTTGATTCTGTCCAGAGGTCTAGAACTAGACTTATTCCACCCCTGAAGTCCCACTTAAGCATTATTTTGAAGGCATTAGTGATATTAAGGTCAGGTATTTCTCAGTCTTTAAGGATGTAGCGGCAGAGCATTGCAGCGCCTTATTATAGACACAGAGGTACAACTCTTAGCCTTGCTCCAGATGGCAGCCAAGGCCAAATGACCCATCTGAAAACGGATACCTGATCCTTCCCACCAGGCGTCCGAGCAGTAATTCTGGCCAAGCCCTACCTTTATGTGCTATGGGCAACACAGCCACCCTCCCCAAACTCTGCTTGCCCAGGGGGACGTCCAAGCTCCAGCTGCTAGCTGTGGAATTTCTACTTCGCAGAAGATAAGAGGGGGAAAAAATATCCCAGGACGTAATGGCAAAGCCAAGCAAAAAACCATGTGGTCCTTGCTCCCAGTCGCAGGATAGATTGGGAACATCAGATAGTCAACAGACTGATCATTGTGGTAACATCGTGCCTCCAAGCACAGAAATGTACAGCAAGGAGACCCATCCCTTACGTTAATATTTTTAAAGAGATTTCTTCATTATTTTTTTGAATCCTAAAGCATTGCTGACAGCGCTCGAGCTGTTTGTGTCGTAATCACTTGAAATCTTAAAGCCCGAGCTCCTGGAGCCTTTGTATTTGTGAGAGGCTCTGCTGACCTCTCTCTATTTTCTTTAGAAAATAAACTAGCTCTCCTGGCTTCAGAAAAGAGTTTGAAAATGAGGTCTGGAGGCTTTAAACCCAAAAGACAAATAAAAAGAAATCATAGTTCATTAGCTTTTAGAGTAAAAGGTTTTTTTCTGTTGATTCGTTTTTGGCGAACACTTAATATTTTATAGCATGCGAGCTTAGCAATACCAGAAATCATGTTATAGAAGTGTATTACATTTTTGCACAGCTTCATATGATAATGATACTGCGCAACCTGAGAATTATTACAGCAGGATGTTTTTTTAATTAACAGTGCTAAGCATTACTAAGTGATGTTATAAATATAAATCATCTGTTTTAATTCCCCTTACATGTTCACTTGGCATTAGATTCTACTCCAGGAGAAACTCTCCATGACCCTAGACTAAGTCACTAAATAAATAATGCAGACACCAAAGAAACTGCCAGAAATTGAGGGAAGAGACCTGCTTTTTATGACTTGTGAATATTTGCATTCTTAACAAACTTTTAAGAAGCAAGTTGCATATTAGAACGTGCTACAAAATAAATAGGAAATAAAAAGTACATTCTTCTTCCTTTCTGACCATGTCTTAAGAAAATTCTCAAAAGGAGCCTGGAGAACATGTTATCTGGAAGTTTCTACAGAAACAAATATTCTTGTAGTTTACTGGGGTGGTTGCCAGCTCATTGGCTTTTTGGTCTAAAAGTTAAGCACCTGCCTTAGCCCTTCTACATCTATAGTCCCGAGATGCCTCCAGACAGCAGCTCCTCCCGTCCTGACCCATGTGCTGCTGCCCCCCAACGCTTCCTCTCTCCCCTCCGAGTGCTCAGACAGTCCGGGCGACTAAGTTAGAGACAACATTTAACTTTCGGACAGCTTACAATAAGTTAAATGAATCACGACCTATTATAAGCTCACCCTACATAGCGTTTTTGAAAGGGTTGCCTTAGGTCTTTTCCATCTCAGCTGACCTTTTTTACCCTTTAATTAGGGGTGTTCATTTGAGGGCACGATCTGAAGCTCATGAAGCTCAACTGGGAGATGCCCTTCTGGTGCCTTTATCAGCTCGTGATCCAAACACCCACCACCACCTTTCGCGGGGGCAAACCTCACCTACAAGCAGAGCCTGGATGAATGTTCGTGGCTCTGTTAAAACAAGTTTACACAACAAAAATATTGCCTAACATTTGAGGACTGCACCGACAGCTGGCGAGTAGGTCATGCTGCAGAGCAGCCTTAGAACCTATTGCTCCACAGAGACGTCGAACAGCTCCAGCTCACGTCACCTTAAAGACCTTGCGAGGCCACGTTCCGCTGTCCTTATCGCGGTCGTCTGACCTTTACTCCTGACAGCCTCTCCGCGTGGGTCAGAATCTCACCCGCTGTGAATGGGCTTTCTATTAACATTTACCGACTGCACTTTAAAATATTAAAATGTAATCATGGGTTTCCAGACCAGGACGAGGGTTGGGTGGTTTTTTCCGTCTCACTTAAAAAGCACCAAAGTCCCAGAAGACGCTGTAAAAATATGTGGCACTTCACAGCTCCGATGGCCAACATAAGCATTTTCTAAATTGCTTGCCTATCAAAATCATATTTGGAATTGTGCTCTGTAAGTATGTGCAAAATTTACATTACAAAAGATGCAGTATGACATCGAAAAAGAGTTACTACAACTGTTCTAAAACACTGTACTGTGGAAAAGGGGCCTCCAAGGATTATTTTTATCGCCCTTAGGACTCCCGTTTTGAAGTGCCTCAGCATGACAGCAGAAAACCTACAATTAAATATTTAAATCACCGTAACAGTATTTTTTAAGGAAAAAGAACTTCAAGAGACCTCTTCAGAAATCGAGTGCTTCCTCATAACATTACACATGCTAGTGAAATAATTTTAAAATAAAAGGGTAATCTAAATTTTATATCGCCCTGGATGTAATAAGCTCCTGGTGAGAACAGTAATATTGCAGTAAAATATGAAAGTGCAATGCGCTTTTTGATTACATCAGGGTTTTCTATTTGCCACTTTAATCCTTAGAATTCAGCTGTTCCCTGTTCAGTCCTTTTACATCATCCTTAGCTAATCTGTCAAACATTTCAGACAGCCAAACCAATTTTCAGATTGTTCGGGACTTTGCCACAAGCACCGTATGCTGTTAATAAGATTTTCATTTGGAGTGATGCCATGTCGTCCATGTTTTCTATCGTATATAAATACTGAGATTTAATGGCTTCAGGTTTTGTTTAATGTTAACATCAACAATAAAAAAAGGGAGGTTCTCAAACGCCAAGCCCCATAGTGAAATGCACTAGTGACAGCTATTTGCAAGGTTAATGTTGTGGAAAACAACATCCATCTTTGAAACAGTTTCATTAGCCCCATACAGCTGACCTCTCCACATAATGTTGTCAAATGTGACGTGCATCAGATTATTGGGAATATGGAGATCAATAAATATGCAACACCAGCGCTCAGAACGCTCCTGGCATCATAGCCGTACAAACGCCATCTAACATCCCAAAGAGTAGCTGTCATCTGTCAAATCTACTAGCAAATAGACAGGCTTAAGGGGAAAGCTATCGGTAATAGTAAAATACATAAGTAAAGATGAATTAGGGAGTACAAAGTCAAGGTTCTGATACATTACGGCTCCAAATGAAAAACTCTGGATAGACACTTTAGAGCAAGACTTGCCTTAGTTGGTGTGTTAAACGTAGACCCCCTCCGTGAGGCAGCATCCGCCACGTTTGCATTTTCACGTGCCCACTCCGTTACCGGGTGATGCCCTTGTCCCCCACACCTTGCCCGCTCAGCAGCAGCCCACTCGGCGGGTGTCTCGCCAGCCCCAGGTCCCGGAGCACACCGGGAGCTCTGGTCCCCGGTCCCGGCTCAGCACCCCAGATCAGCAAAGGCAGCCTAAGGATACGCTCCCACGGAGAGGAAAGGTATGGCTGGACGTAGTAGCTTCCACAGAGGTCAGCGTGTCATGATAATGGAAAAGTATATAATGAAAAATTAATATTTCCTTTTAATTTTTGAAATACACTCTATTGGCGGAGCTTTCCTCTGATTTATTCTGGTCCTACACCAGGGTACCACTCAGCAGCAGATAGAGAGATCAATGTATATCCTATCACCAGCGCACTGTGGCTTTAGGTCCAAAGAGCTGAAAGTACGGAGCGGTGGCAAATGACAGAATCAAAGAGAGGGTTTGGGAGCCGATTTCAAACGGGAGGAAGAGCAGGCAGTACCTTGCACGACCGAGCTCCCAGTCTTTTCAACACAAATGGAAACGAAGCTACAGAGATGCCTTCTACCTGGTCTTTGGCTGTAAACTTTTAGTGACTTTGACAATATCCGATTTTCTTTTTTCTTCTTTTCTGTACGTATGCCATTGTTCTCATTATCATTTCCTAAATAATTGGGTAGTAATCCTCAGCTCACAGCTTTGGAGGCATTGGTGTGGCTGCCACCGTGATGGAATTCTCCAATAAGTCGGCGACTGAAATCGCTCACTGCGTGGGAGCCGAAAACTCCCTCAAAACTCGCAGTACTTAGTGCAGAGAATGGCACGCCTGCAAACAGCTCCTTCCGCTAAGATGTATATGTATATTAAAGAGTTACATTGAGAACACGCTGTCCAATTAAAGAGCCAACAGATTGGGGTGGTTTTTTTCCTTATGTGTTTTTAAAAACACCGCTCATGTTGTGGAAAAAGAGAACAAACAGAAAGCAGAAAGGTATTTTTGAAGTATACAGTTATAAGGTGCTTGGCTGATAATTTGCAACCTTGGTACACAACATACCTTTTAGCAAGGCTATTTATTTCTCGGGGAGAATGCTACAGTACTTACGATAAAGGCCTCTGTTGGACCTCTTCATCAATAGCAAACCTTTAAGCACAGCACATTTCATAAATAGGAGTTCCACTAACACAGACTTCAAAAGGATAGAACCTGATAATTCAAAAATAGAGCTATATTAAGTGTTCCAACAGTCCATCCATAAAAGCAGCCTCCAAACGCCTCCTCTGTGCAGCATGACAGTCTATTAGAATAATAGCAGGGGAAAGCATAATTACAAGTAATCATTGGTTGGAAAGGAGCTAGTTGTTTTTGTAGAGTAAAATGCCTTACTGAACCCAGCAGAAAATGCAGAGCCGGTTCTAGTGGCAGGTAGCCGCAGAAAATAATCAGGGCACAAATCTTGAGTCATCCAGGTTTAATTTTTAAACCCTTCCGTATATCTTAATATTTCCCCAATGAATCTCGCTTAATTTGCTGCCACGTTTTAAGTCCGGTTACCATATTATGGCTGCTGGTTGGGCAATGGCATCCCTCCCGCTGGAATATCAGCTTGGTTTTGTACGATCCAGGACTTTGTGGCTTTCTTCTCGTCAATGAGAAGATGTCCCCGCTCATGGCAGGGGAGTTGGACCAGATGACCTTTCAAGGTCCCTTCCAACCCAACACATTCTATGATTTTAAGACAAAACACCTCCACTAGCTGTGATTTTTAACACATGGAAGACTGTCCCTGCAGACTACAAAGGTGGTTCAGTTACTTGTAGGAGAGAGTTCAGAAGGGATTCACGGGTCTTCCCATCTCCATCAGCGTAGCACTTGGGCCTATGTCTCCAAGAGCAAAAAAGATCCCACAGGTGAAAGCAACTTGTGTTTGCATGTAGCTGAGCTCCAGAAAACCCACCCCTGAGGGCCCCATCTTCCCCTGCTGTTTTCTAAATGCTCTGCCTTCTCTCCTACCTCTTTTATTCTCCCCATCCTCAGATGTGCATCAGCCATCACGCTCCACCAGTTAAGACATTTGGAGATTTGTTGCTGAGTTCAGTAAAAGTAGGACTTTGGGGTTTATTCATATATATCAGTCTCTGGGTTTATTTATGGTTATTCTTGTTGGAGTTGTAGATCTTAATAACCTCTAGGTACCACGGCCAACCTGCTTACCCTGAAGCTCTAGGAGATCACAGTAGAGACCACAAGGCCAAGGAGCGGAAATCTTCATTTTGGCATTACATTCCTCAGCTTCATTGTCATTTTAAAAATTAACAGTTTTCCTCATAGGAATGAGGAAATGAGGCCAAGAATATCCTTGGGCCAATTAAGCAATGATAATTATACCACCAACTGCCAATCACTTTATTTATTTTGCTATTCTAGGTAAAGGAGCAGCAACTCTTTTGTATTCACCATGTAGAAAGCAGCTTTGCAGACCAGCCTGTATTCCCTTGCTCTTATCATAATGCTTTTAAGGTAAAAACACCTCTTTGTGAGGACAGTCCCATTATAAAGTGATATAGTTAGTCACAGCCAGCACTTACAGAAAAGTTTCAATATTCATTACATTAGCTAGTCTTAAAAATGGAATGCAAACCAATTTTAATCAATATGTAGTAATAAATAAATATTAAGGAGTTATACCACTAATGTACAGGTAGCCTAATTAAAGTAACAGCATTCGCTGTACTTACATACCTTAATTTTCCCTACAAAATCCTTATTGAACCGCTACTTTTAAAAAAAATTACATTTGCAATTAGAAACACTGAAGTTACATTATCGATTTTCTGCTAAAAACCTTTTTAGTAAACAAGCACAAACTACATTCATTAAATGTAAGTGCTTGGAGCTATGGTGTGAAATTCAATTCAGCCATTATCATGAATTACACTGATTATTGCTGTAATTATTTTCTCTTGGATACAACTGCATTTCTGTTCCTTGCTAGTTGTGTTGGACATATAACCATGTTCATTTTATAGCTAATAATACTCAACTGTAGTTTCAGCAATTACTATCACTTATACAAATCATTAAGTTAAGCTATGGGTACCTAGTAAAATATAAAAAAAAAAAAAAGTAAGTAAAACATCCTTTTTTTTTACCTCTGAAATAACTAATGGCATTGGCAACAGAGGAAAATTACCGATGTTAAATGATTTACATTAGAAAAAGTGATCACCTGTGATTCACTTTCACTGATATTTTGGTCACAGCGAACTCATAACTATCCATTTAAAACCTGCCAGGTAAACTATACTTTTGCCTTTACCACACAGGCTAATAGAATAATCCCTTTTTCAAAGTTTATCTGTTAAGAGAACAAACTTTTCTCGAGGGCCATTTACACACCGGCAGGCCACGGCCAAAATTAAATATCCCAATAATTCGATCCATTAAAACAATTTATTTCACAGATCGTTTCAAGCATGGCAACAACAAAAAAAAATGTTTTACAGTTAGAGACCCTTTCCCAAACCCAGCGACCGCAATCAAGAGGCTGTATTGCCAGCAACAGTTATTGCTCTTCAGCCCAAAGAACACCCAAATCATCCGGCATTTTTTAGGACAAACCCATAAGTGCCGATTTCAAGTGTTGCTTGAATAAGAAGTCCAGTATCAGGTGCTATAATAAAAGTGATGTTCTTGAAAAGCAGTTATTTCTAGAATAGATACTGTAATAAAAGAGATATTCTCGAAGAGCAGTTATTTCTAGAATAGGGGATAACAGCAACCAGTGAATAACACACCGCGGACCAGTAAGGAAAGAGAAGTTGTTTGGCTCGTGGTATCACAGCAAAATTGTCTTTGACAGAGGGTCTCCTGGAAGAGCAGCCGTTGCTGCAGAGAGAACCGAGGTCTACTCGCACCCGTGCTGCTGCCCTCGGTCACAGCCACCCTCTCCAGGAGAGACGCGTTGGTTAAAATTTGCCTGATATTTGTATACGGCAATGTGGATGCACACCGCAGCCCAACAATGTTCACCGGGCAATTCACAACCTACTCTTGTATAGAAAAAAGTTCTATACTCATGCACAGAAAAAAATCCCATACTCATGCACAGAAAAAAATCCCAAGAAGCTGCTGAGCCAAGAGGTCCGGGGCAGAGAGTGTGTGCTCTGCTACACGCCGGAGCTGGACGTCATCCTCAGTTTGGCATAAATGTTAGTCTAAAAAGTCTGAAAAATAAATTGCTCCCAATAAAACTTGAGCTAATAAGGGAAAGCAAATATATGTGAAATGAAAAATCAATGCCTTTTAGTATTGGATGTAAAGTTCAAGTTCAGCATTCACCGTTCCTCCAGGGGGACCCAGCAAAGGAGGCTCCCCGGGCTCCCGGAGCTGGGATCGTCCAGGAACTTCATTTGCATCGAAGCAATTCTTTGCCCAAGTGCTCATGTCCCCGGGCTCTGATGGACTCTGCATCCTTACACCATTTTACACGAGCAGAAGCTTTGACCTGGAGATATTTTTAGCAAAGGGGGCATTTATGCAACATGTTGTTGGCCGTGTCATCATCATTTTGTTCATCCCAAGTTTCCCCTGTGTCTCTTGCAGGAAATCCTGTTCGCAACTGACTTTACACATGTCATTTTAAATGAAAACAACACGACAGTAGAGATAGTTTGAATGTGACCCAGAACAAACACGGAACAGAGTTGTTTACTACAGACGCACCAGTTGTGTTAGCAACCTTCTGTAGCTTTATTGTGTCTACTCTGATGTAGGCATTAACAGAATCGTTCTTATCTAAGTAATATCTAAAATATTTTACTTTTCTTTCTGAATGGCAGAGGATAAGTCAAAGAAATTCCAAAACAAAACCTGATGTTTCTCTTACTTGCAGCCATCACCGTACCTCAGATGTAAGGGGTGCTAACTCCAGCAGGTCCCATCACTCATTTACCAAAGGGTTAATTATCTTTTTATTTACAAATCTCTTTCAAAAGCAATGCAAATGTTCATTGGGGCCATGAAAATTCCTTAGCCAGATACAGTATGAGAGTGGTTTATTTATTTATTCAGATTACCCACAAAACTGACAAAAGGCTCCACCTCTCTGGCCATTTTCCAAGACATTGACTATGTCCTACCAGTGTCTAACATGTCCTCGCCCTGAGGGAGAGCACCCACAGTATTTTCCCCTGTAAACAGAAAGAAAGAAAGACCTCAGAGCAACAAGCAGCCAGGTGGGAGATCCCTTCCAGAGCCATGGTTCTCCTGAACCCACCGTTGATCAGTCTGCACTGGAGGGCTGTGGCAGGGACGCCCTGGGTGTATTTCTAGCTCTGCCGCTCGAAAAGTCCTTTAAACTATTCCTGCCTCAGCTACCCTCACTTATAAAAGAGGAAAAGTGGTATCACCTTTTTTTTAAAAGCAATAGGACTTTTACTAGTGAAAAGTTACATCACTTTTGATCTTTTCAGTGAAGATCAAATATACGGAGGTCTCTGTACATACAGTATTAGAAAAAAATATGTTTGCTCTATTTGCAAAAATGCAAACACATTAAGAACAACACATGCAAATTTTCTGCAGAAATAAGAATACCACCTCTTCTCTCAAATCCAAGAAAGAGATTTGAAACCTGGGACAATATTCATTGGAAAAATTTTAAAACCACTGCCTTCTTACTGGCTGTCCTGCTTTATTATGTGTTAAATTGGAAAAAAAAATTAATAAATAGCCCAAGACACAAGCATTAAATACACAAGTAATTAATGGATATTCCCAGGTATCTCCTTCATATAGGAATCTTTCCTCTGGCCACTTTGAAACCATGTAACATAACCTTCAAAGCAGGGAAGATGTGTTGTAGAAGTTCTGCTTAGCTAACCATGAATACTAATTGCAGGAAGAACGATCTGCCCGGGGCCGGAGGGCATGAGCTCAACCAACGGGCACAAAAGTTTCATCATGCTGCTCCAAACAATGGCGCAGGGATGCTGCTGGGGAGCTAAAACAGCCTCCCTGAAAGGGGACACCTCCCAGTTCTTAACAAAACTCTGGAGGATAAAAAGAAATCTCCTTATCAAAGTAGCCTTGGAAAAGAAAGGACGAGGAACGAGGATTTTCACTGCGTGTATAGGTACTTTTGCATGCTTCTCTGTATCCCCACGTCGCAGACAGCGCTGTTATTATTCGCTTTGACTGCACAAAACACCGTTGGCCCCAGTCCAGCCGAGCATCCCGGTTCCTTGGCTGATGTGAGGGATGAGCCGCCCCAGCTTATCCTCTCGGTTCATCAAGAGCTCAGTGGTCCTTCCACCACCTCTCACTGATTTCTTCTTTGTTGTGGAAGGTGGTACACAGGGGTATCCCCACCGCAGGGGGCAACGCTGGCAATAAAACAGAGCTTTGGCACAAGCAGCAGAGTCCAAATTTGTAAGGGTGCATGGAGGAAACTGAGTCAGCATCAACACTAATGAAACACAACTGAGTCAACATCACCGAGCAAAATGAACACCAAAGCTATGACCCCATCACACTCATGTTCCATCAGCCCAACGTTTTGTAAATAGGACCACATCTGTGAGCACAAGATCTGCACTGAGTGCTCCTACACTCCTGCCTGCTCCTCTGGCCCAGAGCTCACCAAACCTGGGCTAGGAGGTTATCTCCTAACTTGACTAGCCCAAGGTCAACCTTTTTCCAGACAGCTGGTTCCCACCTCAGCTGAAGGGAAGAGGTTTATTTCTTCCTTTGGACCCTCCAGAGACCCTTTCTCCAGGATAAAGCCCTGGTGGGGATGGCTGCCTCTAAGCAGGATCTGAACTGAAACATTTCATCTGAATCCCAGCCGTGGGAGATGGTATGATACCACATCAGAGGTGGAAAGAGGAGGTCGATATGAAATTCTCAAAAGGATTTGCAATAAATATGTGAGCCGGAGGTAGAGTAAACCTAGAAAAATCAGGAGGCAGTGAACTAAAATTGTTCTCTCAGCTTGCAGCACAGCAAATAGGATGAGGGATGCAATGACTTACAGGGATGGCCACCAGGTCCTGTTTGCTTGGTTTAACACAGGTTTGCCTTCAAGATCAACATGTGCCAAAGCTGATCTGGTTTATGCCATCCCCATAGTGGCAGGTGAGACACCTGGGTTTAGCACCTGCTCTCCAAGTGCCTTTTTTAGAGGCTTTCTGTGTCGATGGCAAAAATTGATGTTCTTTGCTTGGTAACCCAAGTGAAAACACTCTCCCTTTCAACTTGCAAGGTGATCTGGTTGGCAGCTGCATTATAAACCTTGAAGTCAATAGATGTCACCGTATCAAACCCTGCCGGCTCGTTAAGGGCTCTGCACGCTTCACGCAGGCAGGGCAGGACAGGACAGATGTAAAATCCATACCCTACGGTAATGTGGCAGCCAGACATGGAGGCCTGGGTGAGGGGAGGAGGATGAGTCAGTTTTTAAACTTGAGGGCACCACCTCCACATCACGAAATATCTGAACTGTGAGGGGGTGGAAGAGTATTCGGGGTGGTGGGATGGCCGTGTCCCTGCACTGGTGTACACTACACGCTACGAGCTGCTGCTGAAGACGGGGGTACTGGGCTAGGAGGACCTTAGGAAGACAGCATTCATCTTTCTTTCTTACAAATGACTCAGATGCATTCAGTTCTGCCTTGAGACAAGGAACGAACTCAATGACCTATTTTCTAGAGCTCCATTAATTTGACAGGGCCAGATGGGAGACAACTGTAAGAGGCTTGATGTTCAAAGACAGAGTTGCTACCGTTGTTTCAAAGTCAGATTCTCCTCCCAAGTCCAGCGTTCAAAACTGAAGGACTCAAAATCACATTTGAAACACGTGAAACACATTTGTAGTTTCCTAATGAGCTTAATAATAGTAATCCTACTGATAGCAACTCTGTGGGCCCTGCCAACCAATACAGAACTGCAGTACTATCAGGAAAAAAGGAAGCTTCGGTTTCTGGATCAGGGCATGTGTAGAGAGAAGCAAAAATAATCAGAGGAACCGTGCCTGGAAAGCCAGCCTGTAATTTTTCAAAAGCAATACGAGTGTGCTCTGGACCTTGTTTTCTAACATCGATTGGGATGGAATTCGCTGTGCCCTGGCTAAACCGTGCTCCCACTGAAAGCAAGAACAAACCAACGCTGAGCGCTTTTGGAAAGCGAAGTTGTATTTTTTCTTTCCATTTGGGATGTGTGCAATGGGACTCAGGAGAAGCCAAAGCCGGACTTGCAGGCGATGACTAGGAAGGGAAGCAAACAAACACATAAACAAACAAAATCCTACTTGTCTAAAACAATTCTAAAAGGGGGTTTGCTTTCTTTCCCTGCAAAGCCGGTGTTTGGGCAGAGAAACAGAGAGGATGGGAGAAGCTGGGGAGGAGAGTGTGTATATCCCTCCAGGAAAATCACGGAAGACAGAAGTTTTCGTTGTGTAGGGCTCTCGGTGATCATGTAGGCAGATTACCAGCCCAAGTCCAGCAGAAATATTTTGTGTTAGAGCTTTCCTATGAGATAAAGAGCAAACTAAGAAGCACACGGTGATGGCGCTGCCCACCTTCAAAAGCACGGAAAACCCAATTAAAGAAACGTCCTGGGATAAGTCAATTCCCCTGACAAAACGTCCAGGTGCCCGTGGAAATGATATGCATGAAGGTTAGCGGGATAATATTGTTAACTTAACCTGCTCGAACACGTCTTCATAGGACTTTTGCTTTTTTATATGTTATTAAGAAAAATTGCAGCTGAGGTTTTTCCTCGTTCCTCGTAGTACTCGGATCTGTACAATCGAGGTACTTAAAATGACATTTATATGACTGCTAGCAATGGTTGATCAGTTAGTGTGACATGGTACAGATAAAAGCTCCAATTAGGCCTTAACTGTTTACTTAATAGAAAGACCTGTTAGGAACAAGAAGGATTGCCTGTTAGCAGAAGAACAGAACTTTTTCACGTGGCAGATTATCAGTATTCTTTAGATTCACACATAAACAAGGCTGAAACGCAATTACATTTTCCACAAGGACCCAAATGCTTTTAACCTTTTCAAGGTAAAAAGGGGAAAAAAAATGCTGAAACTGCTGTTGAATTAGGTTCAGCTAGCTGCTTTTTTTTTTTTTTTAAAGTTTTTGTTTCATTTTAATAATGGTTTAGTCTGTATCACAGCCTGTGGCCTCTTCAAACCTGTTACTTATAAAGATATAGCAGATGCTTCCTAAATGGAAAGGAAATTGTAATGATGCAAATCCCTATTCACATGATTTTCCAAATAGGTTGGAGCACTACAAGCTGTATAGGGCAGGTGGGGTAGTGTTACTGACAACCAAAAAAAGGTAAACTTGAATACAAATAGACAAATCGAGCACACGTGTTCGTTTGAAAGTTTGCAGTCAGCTCCCCAATCTGCGTCCCAGAAAATAAGCTATTATCGGCACTGAGTGTCCTTCTCAGCATCAGAAAGCTAGAAATTAACTTAATTGCTGAACTGCACCTAAAATCAGCTGCTTTAGACATTACGGTTTGGCTTTTAGTCTCATCAAAATTCCAAATATGTTAAAATTCTAATTTGCAAATGTGCTAAATTAACACTTTGAAACCACAATATTTAACCTGTTGGCTAATCTGATGTCAAGTGAAAAGAAGTCAAACAACATGGAAATAATATACTGTACAAAAAGCCACTGCAATTTACCTAAAAATCTTTAGTATGGGGGTGCTATGAGGAATTCTGAAGTTTGGTTTCATTACAAGCCCTATTATGTCTTTCCTCATCCTAATAATTCATATAGATTAGTCTGGATCAAGAGGAAGTTTTTTCATTTGGGAGTTTGTTGATATTTTCTTTGCTTTAGAAGTGTAATTTTGCAAATCCTTGTGGTTTTACATGAGCAGCAGATTTGCATCTGAAAGCAAATTGGTTTCATTTGGTAGGACTGGTAGGAAAACTAGTTAAAATATGTCCCCCCCAAAAAAATTTCCCCCTTCCCAAGTGTAATCTGACTTCATACCAACAGGTAAGATGCTTTTTTTTTTGGCGGGGGGGAGGAGGGAAATGAAAAACCAAACCAAAACACAACTGTTCACGTATAGCTGGCTTTCAGGGACAGATCTTCTCACATCAAAAAGGAATAAAAAAAAAATCACGAAGCACTGGCCAAAAATGTTACCTTACAGAGGCTGTTTATTATTGCTATTTCTATCTAATATTAAGATCTTGAAGGAAGCAAGACAGCAGCTCAGCTTAGGGGTTTTGACAAACTTTTCTCAAAACTGCTGAGAAGACGCTGTTATAAAAGGCAGTGAGAGGTGAGAAGTAAAATATTGCTGTGGATTAGAAAGTGATTTGCACTGATTAAGTTCAGAGAAATATCAGAGAAACCCAGCAAGTAGATAAATTGACTACATGACAGCGGTGACAGCCAATATTGACAAATGCAAGGCACGGGAAGAGGTATTTGAATTCATACATGGAATTGACTGTAAACACACACCTTATACTGAATTACCTTGGTTTAAAAAAAAAAAAATCTATGCAATACACAATCAACAGTGGTGTTAAAAACCTTTTATACAGAAAAAAGATCTCTACTTCTTTCTGTGCAATTTCAACTTTGCATTTGCAAATAGTATGTATGCCTGGTACCAGCGCGCTATAGACGGGCTGTAAGGGAATGGTACAGAAAACACTGAGAATAAAGAGGTTATACAAACTGGTGCATCATCAATTTGATGATCCGAGGGCTGGAGCACCTCTCCTATGAGGAGAGGCTGAAAGAGTTGGGGCTGTTCGGCCTGGAGAAGAGAAGGCTCCGGGGAGATCTTATTGCGGCCTTCCAGTACCTAAAGGGGGCCTACAGGAGAGCTGGGGAAGGACTTTTTACTGGGGCATGTAGTGATAGGACGAGGGGGAATGGCTTCAAACTGGAAGAGGGCAGGTTTAGATTGAACATTAGGAAGAGGTTTTTCACTTTGAGGGTGGTGAGGCAGTGGAACAGGTTGCCCAGAGAGGGTGTTGAGGCCCCATCCCTGGAGGTGTTCAAGGCCAGGTTGGACATGGCCTTGGGCAACCTGGTCTGGTGGGAGGTGTCCCTGCCCATGGCAGGGGGGTTGGAACTCGATGATCTTCAAGGTCCTTTCCAACCTAAACCATTCTATGATTCTATGATCAAAGTTTTAAACCCTCTATAGCTTCCTAATCATTGCATATCAATGTAGACTTAGCAGCTACTCAACACACTAAAATATCCTTAATCATTTACTAACATCAAGACTACCAGCTCTACATTCTTCAAGATCCTCATGTGAGCTGGGGCTAAGAAATAACCTCTATTTTGTAATTTTCTGAGGGCTGCCGCTGGCCGTGCAGCTCTTCCTTGCTGGGCCATGTGCCTCTGAAGGAAGAGAAACAGCGAAGGCTTCGTTTGTTCTTAACATGAATGTGGAATTGGGTTATTGGTGTGTGCAAGTGATGACCATTAAAAAATTGTGCAAATTTGGGGAAGTGCAGAACCAGCACAACAAATGCCCGTTCCTAACTGCCCAAAATGAAGGGTATATTTCACTCAAAGGCAAAGAAAAACTAATCAATACCAAATACTTTAGCAACAGACTCTTTAACAAGTACAAGAGAGCTTTTGTTAACCAAAACTTGTTTTTAGACTTTTGTAGTTTTTAAGGCAGAGGTGCCAAGACAGGCAATTCAAATAATCTCAGAAAACTGTTTTCCTATTCAGTTAGGCTATATAATAATGGCAATTACATACGTAAACAAGTAGTAAAGAAAATATAAACATTTACCTTACCAGTTAGAAACAGGTAGGATCCCGGTGCTCTGGAAACGTACCAACTAATTTCTCTGTGCAGCCAACCATATTTTCGTAGGAAATCTTATTTTTACTTTAAACATTCTGGAAGGAAAACAGCAGCAAAGAGAAAGTCTGATACAGATGCAGATGTCACTGCCACCCCGCCTTACTCAAACAAATAGCTTCTAGCGCATGTGGCATCGCTTTGGGCACACACGTGCACACAGCCGTGCCCAGAATCAGGCTCGTGGAAAGGAAATGAGGATTAAAAAAGAAAAATCTCTGTAAACTATCGGACCGCCACGACAGAAAACACAATATCCACAACTCGTTGCCTTTCTGATCTTGTTCTTTCTCCCAGTATCTAACTAATTGCTTTTCAGCTTTTATTTATAGGGTTCTACGAGACGGAATATTTCACTATCAAAGTTAGCGATTCCAACAGGAAATTGTTTTCTGGGGAAAATATTTTTGTTTCTTTCAAATTTTAATCATTTTTCATCCTAAGGACAGTCCTTATATAGAAAGCTTACTATACATAGAACTTACACGTTTAGAAAGTTTCCAGTTTTGTAACTTATATTGAACTTGTATTGACAGGACATACTAATAGAAAGTATCTATTCTGCCACAGCTGCTCGGCTTGTTTGGGCTTACGCTTTTTCGACAAATTTAGGACTATTCCTTATTACGTTATGGCATTTCAACACTGGCAAGAGAAATTGCTTTCTGTGCAAAACATGACAGAGGACCTCTGGTTCTAATTAGTTTCTAATGCAATGGTGCCGTTAATGAAAGGAAGCCTAAAAACCTCTTCCCAAAAAATTTTCATGGGGAAGGCAGTTGGGAAGCCTGGAGCCCTTGCTGGGCTGGGGAGCAGCTCGGGTTCCCTCCGGACTGACATGATTCATGATGAGCGGGGCTGGAGAGGCACCGGCCTCCCTCCCGCAGCCCTCACCCTGCCACCGAGGGATGCAAAGGGCGAAAATACCCCCATCACAGAACATGACACCAAACTAATGGTTACAAATGTGTTTTCAAGAAGAAGGAGGCGGGGGGGGCAGGGGGAAGGGCTTTAGGAAAGCTTCCATTCTACTGTACGGGAGAGCTTTTGTATTTTTAAAGCAGGTTTGGTTGGGGGGGGAGGTTAAGCATCTCTAAAAACATCCCTGGTCAAGCACTACATTTATAAGCACCGGCTAAATTGGCATAATTCATTTCTTAGGCCAAAATCAACAGCAGCATTTTGCAAGCGGTGGCCAAACAAAACAAGGCAGGGATTAAATCAGTTTAACACCTTCTAAGGTTTCTACCAAGGTCTCCTAGAGAAAAGCGTGGGTTTGTTTTCCTGACTCTCTGCTTTCTTCACAGTCCCTTTTTTAATTTCGCCCTTGTGTCATCTTCTCTTGCAGATACCCGGTGCTGTGAGCACCGCTGGGCAGACACANGCGTGGGTTTGTTTTCCTGACTCTCTGCTTCCTTCACAGTCCCTTTTTTAATTTCACCCTTGTGTCATCTTCTGTGAGCTGAGCAGACACGAGACAGCAAAGCGCACCCACAGGAACAGGGGGATGGATCCTCACGGAGAGCAAAACGGTGCCCGGGATGGCGCCGAGCCCCGGCCAAGGAAAGAAAGGGCCGCGCGAGGGTCGAGCGGGGTGAGGGTGCCAGGACCGTGTCCCCCTGTGCCCCCCCAGCCCCAGCTCGCTGCGTAACACGTCAGACGTAGGCAGCCAGGGTTGGCACCGGGGCCAGGCATCTCCTTCCACCTCCAGTTACTTCTGGCATCAGTAGAAATAGAAAGGATGGGTGCTGCTTTGCAGCGGCTCCACCAGCTTATAAAAACAGACTGACTTTGCGCTGGGACTCCAGCTGTTTTTCTTAGACCCGCATTTCAATGACCAGCATCCACTAATTCAACAGCAAAAGGACTTCACCCTATTGAATAACCATCTAATTCAAAGAAGATACTGCTTTCACATGCCACAGCCATGGGCACGATCGGAGACAGGCTGTAATGGCAGAGCACTGCGGTTTATTTCGTTTCACTTGATGCCAGAAGTGAAATTAGCCAGAATTCAGACCCAAAAATACATGCAGTACCCATGGTTTTCTTTAAATTCCCAGCCATAACAATGTCATTTCCCTTTTTTCCAAACAAGGACATTGCCTAGCATCATCTCAGACTAGGTGCCTGGCTGTGGAGACGTAGCTTCATGCTGGTCCAGCAGCACACAGCGCATTTCAGGGCGAGCAGAGCCCACCTGAGGATGGACCTCTGCTTTCAGCAGGGTCTGGACCACACAATCTCTTGAGGTCTCTTCTAAACTAAACCATTCTGTGATTTGATAGAAGCCCAACACCAGGAACGGGTGTCAACCCCTCGTTTATGCTTACTCAATGCAAACACAACCGATACACAATGTGTTCCTGCAAATTAGCACCTGCCTGGGCACCTGACAACTGAATGTCCTGCTATTATATACTTCCACCTCTTGCCTCATGTTTACTTCCAGAGCATATATGACAAGGTTTCCTCTTCTGTGTAAAGCTGTCTTGGTTAAGATATTTTTCTGCACAGGGGAGTAGACGGTGAAGACCCTCTCTTAATAACGTGTTGTCTTTCCTTTCACAAACCATTCATATTTTTTAAAAATTGTATTGTTTCTCTGCATATTTAATAATACATTAATAATATATACTACATATGTTTATTTGCTGTTGAAGAAACGATTACCAGTCTTACATGCTCACTTCTTTACTGATAACACCGGTGGTTTATATAAATACATGAATAAATACGAGGTCAACTATGACGTTGGCTCCCAACAGAGAAATTAGGAAATATTCCCTCCACAGGTACTTATATTGTCCCTGTAAAGTTAGTTGGAAGGATTTCAGCTGGCAGTTTGTGACTTTCTAAGACGTTAAGAAACAAAGAAGCGAGCCTTCAGCAGGATGCACAGAGAGCATCAGCCTGCAGTCAGTGGAGATGGAGCAATTACACAAGCTGGTGATCTGCAATAGGAGCCAACACCCCATAATAGCTGACTAAAACTGTTATGGCAGTGGGGAATCACTCCAGCCTGAAGACACAGCTCGTCTGCTTTCCTTGTTCGTGCCCTCAGCACAGAGGCATGCTAAGGAGCGTTGACTTGGATCCCCCGAACGCGACAAGAAGCTCTCGAGGAAGAGGTTTTGGTGACTCATGGTTGGTTATACACCGAGTGACGAGCAGACTGGGGCACGAGAAAAGGGTTTCCTCCTTTCTTCCTAGCTAGATCAAACCTCCCTCGAGGCAGAAGTCTCTGCCTGAAAAGGAATGCTACATGCAAGCCCCTGCTTCAGGTACTGCATTTGCAATGAGATGTAAAGTGACATCCATCTTGATTTAATGCCGCTCAAGAGCCATCGGGATTCTGAGCAGCACTTGGACACAATCCAAAGGCGATGAATGTGCATTGCAGGCCTTAGAAACATGTCCCAAGACCACAGCTCTCTCCTTTCCGACAGTAAGTAAAATATATCCCAGAGGCTTCTTTTGTTATACAGCAATCAGGTTCTCCAAATCCATTTGCTGGCTGCAGCGCATCTCATTTCCCAGTTTCTTTTCTCTTCCACCACACTCACTGTTCCTATTCAGTCCTAACAGCTGCACCCCAGTCAAAAAATCAAACTTTCTGCGGACCAGTGAGGCTTCAGAGATGAGAAGAAGGCACAAGAATTACCTAAGACGAAAGGCAACCAAGCCCTTTGCTCCTGCCTTAGCATGAACGTGACAAATCAGACCCGAGCACTGCCTTACGCTTCTTTCCACAAGTTATATTTGGATTAAAATAACTCACCCACATCTTCTCATTATTTTCTTTCTTTCAAGCTTTTAATTTGCCTTTGAAAAAAAAAAAAAAACCAAAAAAAAAGGGGAGAGGGAGAGGCAGTTCTGACACTTTCAACCAGACGGAGCTGGCCATGGGGTAGAACAACTGGACTCTGAATTTCTTACGCTGTAAATGTATACCATAATTGGGTAAGCGTACGGGAAGGGAGGCACAGGTTTGTGTGCCTCTGTGTGCGTGGGTACACATGAACTTTCCTCCCATCTTAGTTTTAAACTGCTAGAGAAAATCTTCAAAATGGGCAACAGTCGCAATGCAATCAGACAGACAGACTGTCTGCAGTAGAACGATTTAATTTGGTCCTGTTGCCCCTTCTGAAAAATGATGTCGACAGAAGATAAGGAGACAGAGAGTTTAAAATTGTTCTATCAGAACCAGTTGCCTGTTAGGAAGCTTATTCGAGGCAATTCAAAATTGTTCCTTTTTTTTTTTTACAAGGCGATTGCCCATCAGGAGGACTGTTTGTAACTGAAGTAAAGGCTAAAATGGTTTACATAGCAAGAAGAGGTACCCTGGATTTGTACATATTCTGTGCCACAGACCCTCGTGCGCATATTTCCCTTACCTTGTTTTGCTGTTTCTTCCATTTGCCGCCGGAGCTTTTTCTTCCTGAGAGTCTGTTTATTAGTTGAAAATAACAAGAGCTTTTTCATTTTTATTTTCCAGGGCAGGCAATTCAAATAATCTCAGAAAATTGTTTCCCTATTCACTTAGGCTGTAT
This sequence comes from Anarhynchus alexandrinus, assembly GCA_008711295.1. Classification (NCBI taxonomy): domain Eukaryota; kingdom Metazoa; phylum Chordata; class Aves; order Charadriiformes; family Charadriidae; genus Anarhynchus; species Anarhynchus alexandrinus. Next base: position 257,470 of record VUYV01000365.1, on the reverse strand, counting down.
AATAATGCAAGACCAAATCTTGCCATTTATTAATGAGCCAAGATGAATTTACTGGGGGAAGGCTAGGAGGATGATATGGCTCTAGCCCATCCTCTTTACCACCCTACAGGATGGCACGCATGTTGCATAGGCACTGCCACCAGCCAAGGACGGGGGCACCTCAGTAGGGACCACTGGGTTAAGGACTCATTCCTCATCACTAAGTGCAATCGTTCCTTCCTAACCCATCCCTGACAGCGGTCGTTTTATTGTTTTGATATTATTTATACATATATGCTTGTTCATAAGAAAGTAAACCTGAGATCATCGGTGTATTATTCTGTACGTACCGGTATATTAGCATAAAAGCAATGGCATCTGGAAGCGCCCGAGCCTGGCCAGTCCAGGTCTCTCGCTCTCTGGGATACGTCTCAGCAGCCAAAGGAGAGCTGTGAATAACGGCAGCCAGCAGAGCCCGAGGAGCTTTCTCCCCATCAGGAAGCGGCCAAACAAAAGGGGTGAAGCCAAAAGTCAGGAATGGCCTTGCACTCTCCATCCTTTCTTGTCTGTTTTCTCTCTCCACTTCTCTGTCCAGCATCCTCTCGGAGGAACATCACCTCAAAGTTTTGAGGGGCTCACCAAAAAAAAATTCATTGTTTTGTTAAAAGTAGAGTTGGAAAGAGCAAAGCCAAAGTAATTAATTCCTGATATTAGCAGATGTCATTTCCATCTGCAGGTCTTTCATCTGAGCTCCTCCATAAGTTCTTAGCAGACAGTGACATCCAGACCCCGAGCACCACCAGCACCATTTTGCCACCTGCCTTCACCATCTGAAGGCAACGCATCTCTGTTCAGCAAGGACTGGATAGAGACTGTTCTTTCAAGACCCATTTTGCCCCTGTGGATTAAAGGGAACAAGAACTGACAGGGTAGAGAGGTAACAGAGAGAGGAGGTGTTTGCCCTGGGGCTGTTTGCTGGTGGCCAAGCAGTGAAGGACAAAACAGAGGGCTGCAGGATGGGACCCCCCGCGAGCACTGCTGCGGCTCCCTCAGCTGTGTCCCAGGCAGGACGCGGAACAGGGATGAATCCCACCACTGCGCTCCTGCACCTCTACAATCATGGGTGTTTTCACACTGACTCAGAGGAAAATACAAAACGCTCGTGTGTACCCGCTCTTCCTCCACAAAATTTCCTTCTCAAAGTTAACCAATGCACGGCAAACCCTTGCAAGCCAGTTTCACCCACATGAAGACAGAGCACCAGGCACGATACCATCTCTGCTGCCTCATGAAAAATGGCATAGAAACATATTTGCACAGAAACGTGTGACTTCTGCAGAACACCCTATGTTCTAACTAACCAACCCCCGTAGCAGCAAACGCAAAGATCTGTGCTGTCGTGTTGAACGAAGGCTGAGCATCTTCAACCTTAATGGGACACGATTTGTGCTTAAGGATAACAGCTATTAGGTAAAAGACAAATGTTTATCAGCCAGAATAATTTCTATTGATGCTCATTAGCCATTCAAGACTATATGGCCCACCCAGATATACTTTATTGTCTAATGTAATAAAATTTTCTGTATCAGATCTAACCATAAAATAAAATTGTTCTTCAAAGAAGATTTATTTTATAAAGTTAGTCCACAAAAACTGAATAAGGCATGAGACACTGTTGAGGCTGTTCAGATTCAGACCAGTTACAGACCTATAACTCAGTTTATGCGTAGATCATAGACATCAGTTATGAGTTTGATCTATGTATGTTTGGAATATCAGTGGGCAGACAACCATGAAAGACATTCTCACACACGTTGTCCCATGGACAAGGTCTTAATAAAGGAAGTACCCTAGGCGTATTTTGTTACTGTGAATGGCACACGTGAGAAACAAGCTCTCCGTACCAAAGACCAAGGTTTCCTCACAGGTCAGCAGTCTCCTACTCACAAAACAAGAGGAATTGTGGTTCCACATGCAGGTTTGCTTTTAAAGGACCTCATGGCAACGGTTGTCTAAGTGCAATCTGTTTCTGGTAAGGACAACAACATCGAGCCAGAGAACAGCTACTCAAGAAAGCTTCCAAACACGGGCCAGCCCCTCCCTGATTTAGGGCAGCCCTGTGTCCATCTCCCCGCTCGGAGCTGCACCAGAGCCACGTAACCCACCCACAGAGCAGCACGCAGAAGTGACATCAGCCCTGGGTCACCGCTCCTCAGGCCTGGATTTAAGGCGGTGAGCGCAAGGCTCTCTTCACCTCCTCATCCCTGAAGTCCTTAAGCAATTCTCTTCTCTGCCAAAAGGCCGAGTGCTGAAGGTTGTTTTATGACTGAGCGTAAAGCCATGCCAGAATGAGGAAAGCGCAAAGGTGGCTCTCATGGACTCATGGAAACGAACGTTATTAGATCACCAAGTCTGCTCTTCTTCAGAAGACAACATGGAATTTTATACGGCAAACTCTTCATTGAGCCTAATAATTTGTGTTTGGCTTGCAGCGAGACACTGAAGCCAGATCCCTCCACGTTTGAAGGGTGAGCCTGGCTGGCTGTCGGAGCATATGACAAAAAGACGTGGTGGATTCCCTGGCCCTCAGTGTTTCAAACCATGTCTGAACGTCTCTGAAAGACTGGCACTAACCAAACACGAGTCATTTGGCTTAATTCAAAACAGAGTGAAGTTCTCCATAGCCTGAATTACCCAGGATGACCTAATCAACGAGATGATAACCTCATTCTGCACCTTACTCTACAAATATCACCAGCACATCCTGTGAAAAAGGCTGCCAAATTAGTGCAGTATTACCGTTTAAGGCACAACCATGGAACGGCCCGGGGTCTGATCCTGCATCTCACAAGGGCAGTGGGCAGTTTTTGTCATTGAATTCAAAGCGAGCAGAAATGACGCTAAGATTTTTCCAGTTCAGATGTCAGCTATTAATTTGGATGATGGTTATTTGATTCCAAGGAAAGTCAGTGGAATCAAGTTAAAAAGACAGAGATATATTCATATATCCTTAAACTGGGAGACACCGCAACTCACTGATAACCTAAATTAGATTGAGCTAGTGCTATCTCTAATTAGGATCTTTCACTATGAACAAGGAAAGAGGACAAAGTGAATTAGCGAAGGAAACAGTACATACATTGGCTCAAAACAATAACCAGAAATGTTAGCTGCCATGTCAAGATTCCACGTACAAACAAAGTATGTTTCAAAAATTATTTCACTAAGGAAAATCTGAAACTGTTCAGAATTAGAGAGATTCACTAGAAATGTTGGTGATATTTATTAACTAATTAGCTAAATGACCTTTGCATCATTTTTATACACAGTTTTCTTTCATAAATATTTCATGAATTACATGTAATTATTAGTAACATCAACTTTAGTGAATTAATTACTGCCAATTCCTATTAATAAAATGCATCTTGTAATAAATAATGTTAGTTTATTACAGAGTATTGGTCTCAGAGGCATTCACATCTGTCAGTCGCCTTCTACTTCAGGCTAAAAGAAAGGTAATCAAATAACTGTAATTATTGTACTAAATATATCACCGTTTGTTTAAAATGTCAATGGGAATGGATAAAGGCATTTGTAACAATCTGAACCGAGTATCCTAATCTGCAGTGGTGTAAGTGCACATGACAAAGAGCCACATTACCATGGGGATACCGGCTGGCGTCGGGGGCTAACGGGCAGAAACGCCGACAAATGGTGACTTCTCCGATGTACTAACAGGTTTTTTTGCCTATAGGCCATTGGCTTCGAGCTACTCTAATGAGTAACAGTGAATTTAATCTGACGGCTCCTAATTAGCCCGCGTGAAAGGGGAGTTGGAGTTAGTCCATCCCTGGTAGACAGGTTTCCACGTACTGACTGATGCTACTGTGACTGGTAGCACCTGAGGCTGTTGGACCACGTACTACAGGAGAGGGAAAACCAGCAAAGCCCACCTTCCTCCTGCCTTACGGACAACCACCAAGCTTTTGCCAAGCCGGCACGCAAACTGCGACTTTCCCGGCTAAGGCCAGGCTGAAAGGCTCACCCTCGAGCAGTGCTGCTGCTTCTTCTTCGCGCTGCCCCGGAGGGTGGACCCTTCTCCAGACAGCTGTTCCCGGTCTCACATCTGGCAGGCATGGAGAGCGACCATCCTGGCAGTCCGCTCAGCTGCAGCAGGGAGCCAAAAAGCAACACCAGGGAGTTTTAGTCCATTTAGCAACATTTTCACATGAGAACAATGAATAATTCTCCAGCACTATACTGTTCAAAACTGCTTGTCTTACGTATCTGAATGCTTAAATACTGGCAAGCGAGACAAACTTAATTTGGTGACCTCTGTCAACATTTAAACCCATGAATAAACCACAAGATACCATGATTTTTCAGGGGTTTATACTAAAGCGTCCCAAAATGGCATTATCTAAAAAGGACAGTATGAGCAATTGGTATAGACTGGGTTTCCTATTCTCCATTCCCATCCTCTTTTACCTTTCTCCTTCACCAGGAGACATCAGACATCTCCTTCACCAGACACAGAAATTCCTAGAACAACATAAAAAGGGAGATTAAGACAGAGATGAAAATGGAAAATCCAAACATTACACCTTAGGAAAAATAGTATTTGAAAAATAGCAAATGAGGTGCTGCTAAGTCCAGCCTCCTGTATCAGCCTAACTTACCTTTACTGCTTGTCTGCTCCCCAGCCGCATCACGGTGGTTGCACACACACCCTACTCCCGTGTGGTTACTGGGATTTAGGGTCTCATCTGCAGCCAATGAAGCTGCTGTAATCCCTACGCTATAATCCTTCTGACTTCTGCTGGTAGGTAATACTAAACAGAGAAAGCTGCAAAGACAACAGCAGAACTTCCAAGTTCTCTGGATTTGGCTTCTGATGCGGGGATACCTGCAATGCCAGCGTTCCCATGGCAAACCTGGCCTTGTCCCCTGGAGTCTAGAGCTTCGCAGGAGTCTCTGCCAAAACCGTATCCTTTGGTTTTGCTCTCCCCTCAGACTTCCCATCATTTATTCTGGCCAAATCCTGTAATATTTCAGAAGAGGAAGGGATAATTACTGCTTGGACAGGAGAGCCGGCTGTCTTGGGATCTTCTTTCCTCCCTTTTGCCTAAAGAGGCTGTGCCTGGGCTGCGGTGCTCTGCCGGCACTGTGCAGGCAGCCTGCCCCATCTCCAGCCCCACCGCAGCCGGGATGCAGGCAGGCATCAGCCGCCCTGCCCGCCGCTGGGCATTGAAATCGTGTGCTTGGGAGTCCTCCGCTCCCAGAAAATGATTGATCTACCCCAACGCCTGGGACTCCATACCCATCTCTGGTGGCTTAGGGATGTGCCTGGATTAGCTCTGTTTGGGTACCAGCTCCTTCGTCGGTGACAATCCAAGAATATCCAGGTGGCCACCTGAGAAAGCTTTCAATGGGAATGACCTGGTGATGTGCTCGGGACATCTTCTGGGCCTGGGAAGAACCAGCAGAGAGGTACTCTTGCTGCAGGTTCAACAGCTCGAAACACATCAGGCAACACAGGGAGTGCCTGCAGATTTGCAGCAGTGTGAAATGGTAGCAAAATAAGCCTAATTATTTTTACTTATTTAAATATGGAAGTGAATCAGTTGTGCTGATCATTACCTCCTGCATCACACCTGCCATCTCAAAACACCGCTGTACCTCAACAGTTATGGTAGCATCCGAGAAAGACGCTGGAATTCCTTCTAGCAGAGTTCACAGCTGAACGTGGGTCATCACAGCTGAGATGGGCACTCTCTCCACTAGAAGCTTTTTGTTGTTGCTGTTTTAAGAGAAAATTGCATATATTAGGCAGGCTTTGAAGTTACTACCAGACTACGACAACTGGAAGACATGAGGAGAGCATTATTGTTGGTTTTAAAGACGAGGGAAGCGTTGACCTGCTCAGGTCTATCAAGGAGCTTTGGCTTTCAGAAACTTAGAAAAATTTAGGAGAAAGTAAAGCCCCGATCAGATTTAGGTACCTCCCAAGGTATTGCAGCAGTTGAGAGAATGGTTACATTCCTCATAAATACCGCTTAACAGAAGTGCATTAATAAAAGAGAAGGCATTCTCAGAGCATTACGTCTGAGACTGACTGGTAAGGATGAGAATCATTCCCATCATACGTATCATCTGTTTTGAGCGTAAATTCTTCTGGGTGGGTGCTGCCTCGGGGGGGTTGTATAGCTCTCTCGATCACAGAGGACAGATCTCCACTGGGGCTTCCCAGACTCTGTTGTTGCAAAAGCAACAGTAGATGGATAACACCTGTAAACTCCGACTCTGTTTTGAAATGTGCCTCATTGAACCTCGGTATTATAAGGATGTGGTTGCCTCAGTTGTTTAAACGCAGTACGCATTTAACGAATGCGTGTCCTGCCTACCTAATAATACTGAGGAAAAGTTTTTACTTCAAATTGACACCCATAAAATACATCCACCAGCTAACAGGGTCCCCTTCGTAGCAGGTCTGGGTATTTGCTTTGAGTTGCAGTAACCTGTCATAGCCAGACAGCTTTAAATCATGTAACATGAACGTACCAAACTTGTTTCTTTTACCCGTCAACCTCGCTAGGGCAATATCTTAACGCTCAAATTTCATTCATTCCCTCTTCTTTGATGTAGTCTTCCTTTAGATTTATATGCTGAGCCGCAGACAGGAGAAGGCGATTTTACCACCGCGCGGTACAGAATTTTTTCAGGAGCTTCTTTAATTTCCCCGCACATTGTAGAATAGTACACTACAAAATTGAGAGGCACATTTCTGAAAGTTTGAGGGAAAGAACTAGGAAGAAAATGGAGAAAATCTAGCTTAACGACTCTTTCAATTTTGAAAATTGCAATTTGACAGCAATCCTGTGGGCTGGGAAATAAACGTTCATGCCTTTGCCTCTATAGTCATTTGATTGATGTCAAATTGCTTAAGATGAAATAAAGAGTGAGATGCAGTCATATTTTTCCAGCTTCTTTCTATAGAATTGGGGTCACAGTATTTGGGATCAAAAAGTTATTTATGACATTTATTTTCTACCGCTGATTGCACTTTAGCCTCTCAAAATCTTGGTTTTATCATGAAGATGTGCCTTTATATTTAGAACTTTGCAGCTCTGTAGTTTCTTAGACAGAAAAAGTACACTTCTGATACAGGAGCCCACCTTTTTCAAGACTTAGTCCTTCGATCACTATGTATTCTGATGCTGACCCTACAAAACCCTTAAATAAACGTGTTTTAATGCATGTAGGTACTGTCATTGACTTCACAGGGTGTAAATGCAATATAGTCACATATAGGAATATATATCTTCATATCAATAAAGGTTCTTCCATGGCCTTCTCTCACCTGTACGCTCCTGCTGTTGCGAGGATGAGCCGGGCAAGTCTTCCCAACTGACTGGAAAAAGAAGAAATCTCTTCCAAAGAGAGAGAGCAAGCGAGAAGTCGCACAAGACTTTGTCACCAAACATCGCCTTCCTATTATTCTCCCATTCCCTCCCCAGCCACCCCTGCTAGACAATAAGGTTTTCCCCCCTGCAACCAGATTTTGATTGGATTTGATTTCCTCCTGCGAGGTGAGCGCACACAGTAGATGTGTCTTGTGCCTACAGCCAGGAGGAATGATTGTTGCAGAAGATGTTAGAAAGTTAGAAGACCGCTGTGTCTGGCTGCTATATAATAATTTCAGGCTGTAGCTTTCACAGGGCTTTGCAGAGGAGGTGGTTGTCATTAACGCCATTATTGATGGAGACCGATGTGGAGAAGGTAAAGTGATTTGCCCAAAGTCCACCTGCAAACCCGATACGCCCGGAACCCAGGTTTTGCTCATTGCCAGGCATCAAAAGCTGCAAGTCATATCTCAAGCCACAGCAGAGAAAAAAAAAAAAAAATTAATTACCAGGAACGCTGTGACCAATAGACCTCACCCTTCATATGAGTTTCTTGCACAAACGTTTAACAATACTTCAAAAACTGGAAATAGGGGAGCCCAGGTGGCTTCCTCATTTAGACGAAAAACCTTGCTGTTAGATAGCCAAAGGTAGGGGAGAGAAACCCATCCTGAGATTTTCTATGAGAATTGGACAACTAAATGTTTTTTTTTTAAATGGCAATTCAACTCCTAATGCAGAGATCGCCCTTATACAATTTTATTCTCAGATGCTATTCCATTCATAATTTTTATAATATTTTGAATTTAAAAACAAAAAAGCAGACAAGAATCACCTTATCACAGTACCAGGAAGAAAACGACACAAACAAAAGATAGGAAATTTGTAGTAATTAAAATTGCTTTTGATTATGTTTTTACTGAAGTTAAATGCCGCATTATTGTTAACTTTATGTATCCTACAGCTTTTCATTCATTCCAATACCCTCAATGTTATTCAAATGTAAGAAATTTAAGAAAGAATAGCCATCCAAAACTGAAAACAAAAAGCTCCCCAGCATTTAATATTCCAACATGGGTAAAAATAAATGTAATTAGTCACCAATGGGGGGGAGGGAGGAGAGGGGGGAATTATTACTAGAACTTTATAAAGATAATTACCTGATATAAAAAGCAACTAACAAGACCATTCTGCATTGGATATTATCCAGAAAAAAAAAAATTAAACCTATGTTGCTGCTTCAATACCATCTAATGCTAGGAATTGGCAGAAAAACATCTATTCTATGAATAATAGCTCAACAGTCCCAAAGGACATCAATACATGAATAAGAAAAAAAAAAAATCTCAAGCCTTTCCAAAATGGTGCTAATGCTCCACTGAAACTTAATTTTATAATTTACTGGCAGTCAAGATGGCAGGAAATAAAATAATTTGCTATATATTCTGCACAACAAACCCCCTGCTTTTCCTGGGAAGGGTAATTATCCCTAAAAAAANAAAAAAAAAAAAAAAAAGAAAAAGAAAAAAATACGACATCTCATATTAAGCTAAAGTCTCATCAAGAAGAGAAAGAGTGCCTCATTACATGTAATTACCAGGGAATTAGAAACATCATTTAACTAAATGAGCGAATAATGCTCAGGATATTGAAGAAACTTGCCTGCACTTCTGCAGAGCACTCTAAGTCCCATTACAAAAATTGCACCTCTTTAATGGAATAATTTTAGGCCTTGTCTGCCTTGCTTTAAAAATAAAGAGCCTCAGAGAGGCAGAAAGAGGCTGAAACTACCATAAACAACTGTTGAAAAGAGCTGCAGAGTAGGAGTAGTCTCTACTGGATACCATGATTTAAAATGACTCATAATCTAACATAATCATGAAAATTAAACCTAAGGACTTGGGTGGGAGGATGGGAGAGAGGGAGGGAAACGAATTACCCTTTTTAATTGTACTTACTCAAGACTACAATGTATTTATAATTATACATTATAGATAACGGGTGAAAGATTCTAGGTTAAAGGTAAATCTTATATAGAGGGGTGCATTAGAAGCCAGCTCAAAAAAAAAAAGAAAGCATACCTGCTGATAGATACTCACTGTCCTGCAATGCAATTTTTTTCTAATAGTAAAGAGTTACTAGGGGAATTAACAACGGCCGCGATAATGCATTACATGCAAATGACATAAACCACAATCTCTATTTTAGGAACACCGTATCCGCCTGTAAAGGCGATTCTGACGCTGTGGTAACACATAAAATCTGGAAAACATTATTTGCCACCATTTTGATGCGGAGGTTGACGCCGCGCCAAGAGAAACAAGGTTTTCCTCGCTGATTTTAGCCAGAGGAATTGTCTCCAGGCCTTATAGCATGTCACTAGATTGAACAGATCTCCCTTGAGTTCAAAAGGTTCTGGTCAGGGTTTGAATCCCGGTTCCACACCACTCCGCGAGGAACTAAATACCTCAAGTGATGTTATAGCAAAGTCCCATCGAAACGTCTTCAAGTTGATGTACACGAAAATCATCACCTTTTTTTTTTTTTTAATAAAATATCCTTAGAGAAATTAAAAATGCAGAGAAGTAAAACAAGAAATAAGGGGATACATATAACGCATCAGCTGACACGCGTACACTTCCCCTATTAACATCGTCATCCTTCATTTCCTTCTCTCTGCAAATACAAAAACCCTTCACGGCAGAGGTTTTTGGCAAATGAGGGCGGCTTGTTCTTTCCTGCACACAGTTCCCCAGCAGAGCAAGACGTCAGCTTAACAAATGCTGAACTAAGGGGAAGAAAAAGGAACTGTAGCCCCAAAGTGTTGAATCTAGACATCTCCGCTGGGTAGAGGATAGCAGAAAATCCATGATTTTTGCTGCTTTTGAGACTGTAAGCATTTCAGACTGCTCGCATAGGCTGGGTCTGCAATCGGAACTGCAAAAGAACTGGTGTGATTGGGGTTTCCTTGTTTTGTTTTAGTTTGGGGTTTTGATTGGTGATTTAGAAGAGAGTCCAGAAAAAGGCTTGTGAAAACATTAGGGTTTTATTCAATATTTCGATATGTCTGCCCCTTAGAAGTTATATTTGAATTATTCCTGGTTAGAAATAGAGGCTTAATAAAATGTTAAACATTTAAACAAAAAAAATAAAAAATACCAGTGACATGGAGAGGGAGAGTAAACAGAATTATTTGGAAACCAGTGAAATTTCCAGAAGGTGGAAGACATGAGAAGCGCTCACAACAAGAAGGAAGGAATTGGTTAATAAGCAGCGTGTAGGGTCAGCCGATGCTGAAACAAAGCATGGGTGGGACCACGCGCCTTTGGAGCGGTGTGGCTTGTAGGAAACTCCTGATGCTGGAAGGGGCACACGGTGAGGTGTCTAACCAGCATCCTCCGCCTCCCCCACCGCTCGGCGGGCATAAGCCCTGGTGTGACGTTCCCACATATTTGAGATGTGCGCCATTATCTTCTGCCCCAAGAGATGGAGCGATCACACAAGGGTTTCTCTTTGGGTGAAAGCCACCAGGAGGTTTTTCAGGTGCATCCTAAAACAGCAGCGCCTGAAATCTCCGTTGTGATTTCAATGTCACCCAGAACAAAGCAACGGCAAACGTAGTCCTGAAGCACACGAGTGGTGTTTGAAACACCAGCGTTACACTCACCGATGGGAATAAAAGGGGTGGGTTGTGACTTTTTGAAGCTACATGATCGAACTGCAACCTGCAGCGGGTGAGTCCTCAACCCTATCCAAACCCTAACGCGCTCTGCAACCTCAGCTACTGTTTACAGAAAAGCCAGGGGTTTATCCTGTATTGGGGCACTTGCAAACAATTTTCAGAAAAGGTTTCATCCTATGCTGGACTGATCAAGATACTGTATAAAGAATCATAGAGTGGTTTGAGTTGGAAGGGACCTCAAAGATCGTCTAGTTCCACCCCCCTGCCATGGGCAGGGACACCTCCCACCAGCCCAGGTTGCTCCAAGCCCCGTCCAACCTGGCCTTGAACACCTCCAGGGATGGGGCAGCCACAGCTTCTCTGGGCAACCTGGGCCAGGGGCTCACCACCCTCCCAGCAAAGAATTTCTCCTAATACCTCATCTAAATCTCCCCTCTTTCAGTTTGAAGCCATTACCCCTCATCAAGTACATATATAACGCATACTTCAGCAAAGGCATTGTCCTTACAAAGTAATTAAAGAAGGATACTGGAGGGTCTCAACCTTAATTGATTTTTTTTTTTATTCCTGTTTCCCAAGGAAATGAGATTCGTGCAATGACATTGTCTGTGTCTGTCTGCCCGTCCCCTTCTCCTCTCATCCCCCTAATAACTTTGGAACTGATTGACCAATTACAACTGAGTTGGACAGAGGAAGGAGGTCTCAAAGGTATCAAATTGCTGTACCCCTCATGAAAGCAGGCACCCAAGCAGAGGAGACAGCCTTTAATAACGTGCCCAGGAAGGGCGGGCCAGGAAATCTACCTGGGAAAAGTTTCCTCCTGATTGTGGAAGAGTTTAAGTCTAAACTTGATGTCTCAGATGTCGAAGAAGGAGCGACCACTAAACTTAACTACCTAGAAAATCAGCCTTCGTCCTGCAACTCATTGAATTATTTATTCACTATTTAGACAAATTCAGGTTCTGTACAGATAATCAAGACCAACACAAGAAGAAAGAAGACACAAGTGTAGATAAAAGAAAGAAATATGACTTTGATTTGCATTAGCAGCCTCCATATTGATTTCTGCCTCCACCAAAAAAACCCTCTAATTCCAAAAATTTCTTTCTCCAGCCCATCCTTAAAAATCTCACTTCTAACCCCATTATCTGCCTAATTAAATTTTGGATGTATAAAACTGTTAGACCCATCTTTTGGGAGACCGTACGCTTTAATCGCAATTACATGCTGCATATTTCATGATATATATCTTTTGAGTATAATTAGGAATAAAAAATGTAATCCAAAAAAGATGTTTAATAATTTAAATCCTGAGGATTTGATTAAAAGCATTCGAGAATTGCAGATGACAGGGAAAGAACAGTGACTTCATTATAACCACGGGAAAAATTCAAGGACTTTAAGCACTTCTTTATTTTTCAAACCAAGCACCATGATCTTAAAAACAAAGATTTTAAACAGGAACGGATAGATATATCCCCCCAGATATATTCCTGCCATTTAATCTGTGGAATAGGACCGAGGGTTTTGCACAAAAGGCCAGATGTTTCATTTGAAAAAGTTTATCTACAAATATTTCTCACAACGTTTCCCTCCAAAATCTCATTAGCAGAACTTAATGTACTCTGACAGAAGCAGAGCACTTATCTCACCACTCGGGCAGCTCCACCTTCCAGCAACCGTGTGTTCACAGGCCACTGCTTGAAGCCTTTGCATGAAGACTCAAACATTCTCAACGTAAAATATATAGGTGGAAGAGGAAACAGCCAAAGTCATGCTCTCAAAACGCGTCATTTACAAATACAAGAGAGATTGATGCTATCTTATTACAGACTATGTCACCAGTTGGCATCTTTAAATGAGGCAGAGGATGGTATGCATTATCAGCAGCAAGGAAAAAAAAAATTAAAAACAGTGGCTATATGTTCAAGTAAACATCAGAGAATAGGCTATGTGCCATCACAGGACTGGGAAATCTCTCCCATTTACAAATACCCGACGTCTTTGTTTCCAGAGAAAATATACCTGCAGCTTCTCAACAACTTTGTAGCGGGGGACGAGCATCCCACAAGGCACAAAGGCGAAGCTGCACGTGTGGCAGTGCAGCAACTGCAGCCACCGACTCCCCAGCAGAACACGAAACGTCTGTGTGGGACAAGAAAACCAATTCATCAGTAAGAGACATCAGAAGCTGAGGGTGTGGAACATAGTAAAAGAAAAAAAATATATATATGTGTATATATTCTTGATGTCTCCACTCTTTTGAGGGCTGCACAGGCTACAGCTCTGCAATTTTTTTATTTATTTTTTTTTAAAGCTTTACAAAGCACATTGCAAATTCTCTACTTAATACTTCTTAATGGTCTTTGATTTGCAGGGCCTGAATTATACTTTTTTTTTCTGCGTAGATAATACTATGTAGAAACATGATGGCACATTTTATTATTAATTTTCAAAGCATAACCTCTAAAAATGCTTGCGCTTTCTACTTTCACCTTGCTATCTATCCTTCACTAAAGTAGTAAATAAAATAAGTCTTTATATTCTATTGCAACCTCTTTATGCTACTTAGCACCACTATACATCAACACAATAGTGTATACTGTATCTTCATATAAGAAAAATTTGCACTTAAGAAGATTCATTTAAGGGTCTTAACTCTCCTTTAACAATTTGGTCTCATTTACCTTTACTCGGAAGCACTGTTTGTTCGATTGACGAAAAAAATTAGATCACAGGAATAAAAAAAGATTAACTCAAATAACTCCCCACAGTAAGTCTACAGCAGAGGCAAAAAATTAAACCAATTACATGAGCAAGGATTCAAGAAATCTGTCCAGGTCCTGCCTTTGCTCTGTGACAAGGAAATTCGCTTCCTTATTCTGTGCCTTTGTTGACATCTGTGGAATGAGAATATTCTTCTCTCTCAACCTTTGGCTGTCTTATCTATTTAGAGAGCAAATTCTCAAACCAGGATCATTTCTTACAGCGCATCTGTGCAGTGCTGAGAATAAGGCAATTGTTGTCTTTGTGGCATTGTTGTCGCTGCAGAACAGCGGTGGTTCGCAGAAAACACAAGCAGGGAAAAGCAACCCTCCCTTACTTTAATTATTGGGAACTCTTTGGCATAAGTGAATAAATTAACAGCTTTGTTTTTACTTCATGCTACCTTGCTTTGTTTTTACCAAAAGAAAACAGAGTGGGTTTCTGTAGGTGGAGAATTGATTAAAATATAGGACTACTTGCTACGCTGGTGTAAGAGTTGCTTAGTGCCAGCTGATGATGAAGCTCTCTGCAACCTCAAACTACAATGATTGTGAGACTGATGTAAACAATATACTTATATAGCCAATAAGAATCCACTCTATTAACCATACACAAATTCAGAAGTGCCTACAGAATGCGTACAGACATTGAATTTAAAAAGTATGATGGGGTTGTTCACTGGGACAGTTCTGCAGAGCTTTCTCGCCAGTGAAACCCTCCAGGGCACGCTGACGGGGTAAGCTGGTCAGCATGGGTGGATTCAGAGCTGAAATGAGATCGTCTGCTAATGGTGGTGTGGGCCATGGAGGAAAATAAAAGCTTGTTTAAGAATTTAGAAGTTTTAAATAAATGGGAATCGCTGCCTCGGTTACACAGAATACCAGTTTGCTGTAACAGGAGCAGTGCCAGATGAATGAATGGTCAGAGACAAACTGAGCAGCGCACAACCGTAAGTACAATCGGTACAAGCTCATCTTTCCTGCCCAAAGACAGAACCGGTTAAAACCACAGCATTCCCGGCAGATGCTTGTCTAACCTGCGCTTGAGAAATTCCACAGATGGAGATGCTGCAGCTTCCCCAGGCAATTTATTCCTGGGCTCAGCCATCCTTACACTTAGAAAGTTTTTCCTAATGTCCAGACTAATCTCTGCTGCAATTTAAGCTCATTATGCCTCGTCCCAGTCCCAGTGGACATGGAGAACAGTTTATTCCCTTCCACTTTGCAGGTAATCACAGGAGACTCTGAAGACCTATTACATCCCCCGTGTCGCTATCATGCGTTAGCACATCCGAACCTTTTCATGCTATAGGAAAATGTGGGATATAGCCAAAGAGTGCCACACACGTAGTCTTATGAAATAAGACATATTTCACAGGAAGCGCCTTTAGCATATTAGTTATAAGAATATCTGGGCGAGTCCTGCATTTGACTTTTCATTTCTAAATTCTACATATCCAAACGTATTACAAAGCATCAGTTAAATACTATTTTGAACAAAGGAGCCTGACACATTTCAAAGCAAACGCCACGTTGCTGCAAGACTAGAAGTTGTATCAGTTGCATATTGACTAAAAAATTACTAGCCTTGTGGTTATGATTATACTAAACAACATAAAAGCAGCTAATGGTGTAATCACCAGAACAGATGTCTGCTAGTCAAAAGAAATAGGTTCTGCTCCAGACCACTAATACCAATCACTGACGGTGGACGTGTCATCTAGGCCAACGTTTGCAAGAGCATCCAATAGTAGAAACACCCAGCTTTTGGGCACCTATCCTAACAGATGCACCAGCTGAATTACTGCTGAACTGAGCGACTACATGACTCCAACTACAGAAAATCCTTAATTTTCAAGGCAGTATAAAACTACTGGACGCTTAGAAAAGTGTGAGATAGTTAAGGAAGATGGAGCTAGCAATACTTACACAGTTTTGGAAAGGTCATTCTCAACAGCATCACTTAAGTCTCCGCGTTCAGAGCTCAGAGTTTAGCTTTGAGCTCAGAGCAGGGACTGGTTTTGCTTGGGAAAACGCCCATCTAAAGGACACATATTTTTTTTAATATATATTTATTATAATTGCAGCGGCAGCACAAAACATCGCATCTGAGATGCGGCAGAGCTCCAGCCCTGTATGGAGTAACCATACACTGATTATCTTGAAGCACTGGCCAACAGAAAAAAAAAAAGTACACTTACCAGCGTGCTTTTGTAACATTCAGGGCACAGATGCCACTTGGCTTCTAATACCACAGTGTTATGAGGCTCTTGTGAGAGACAACCCGTGATATTTTTTTGCTGCAAGCAGTCAATGGTGATTGATGACTCTATTAGAATGACGGCTATGACTCCATGTTTTCTGTATGGCCCTCAACACCGTGCAAAAAGCAATGACTTAAGGAGCTTTTTTAGATCTCAATTCCTCTGATCAAGAGTCAGTATATCCTCTTTGTTCAGCTGCTTGTTATATAGGTCAGAAAAGGCTTGTTTCATGATTTCTCCAGCTTATGAACCTCTGCCTTGACCTGCATTTCTAGAAAAGAGCTAATAAAAGGAAGATTAATCTTGTAAAAGAAATACCCGTATTCCAACTGCACATATTCGTACGTAACACAGACACAGCTGTAGCCCTGACCAACTAATGTTTCTCTTCTCTGTTGTGCCTGGCTGCCTCACCATTTTCTACAGGGTCTTGATTGTTTCAAGCATTTACATAAAAACACCGACACACCACAAGGAATTTTCCTACCATTTTCAAGTAAGTCCATTTCCTCTTACATACCTTGGGCTACCTTCGTCCACTGAAGCATGCAGATCTCAGTACATCAAGCATTAACAGTTTTTTTTTCCCCTCTGATACTTACCAATGAAAAGTTGCACAGGTGGCATCGTTTCCAGGCTGTTATGTGTCTACTTTGTTAACCAAACTATTTGGAATGCCCCAGATTCTTTGTTTTCCCCTACGTTCTCTAGCTCTTATTTCACTTTGTTCCACACAGTTCTACCCCTGTAACTCTCCACTCCATTCTCTCTCCGTTTCACATGTTCCTTTCTCCACACCATCACTAAGCCACCTTTTCATCAGTCCCAGCCCATTTCTGCCTCCACACTTTATTTATTTGGACCCATCCTCACTTCACGTCTCTCTTCTCCACAGGCAGAGTCACTGTTGTGCTTCCAGGTAACAACAAAATAATTTCTTTTGTGGGCTCAAGCTTGTATTTTGTAATATTATACTCTCAGCTGAGAAGAGACAGCAACAACAAATATTGTTTATGTTTGCTCTGCAAATATGTATGTATTTAAACCTGCACACACATACACATTGTGGTCTGGGACTCTGGAACGCTTGACAGTGTTCTTAACTGTAGGCTGGGACAGCAGATTCTGTGTTATCTCCCAAACTAGGGATCTGGCTTACTATTTCTTTGCTAGTCATTCTCACAAAGAAACCTTTGGTTCCCATGGTTAGGCCCCAGACTCTATGTATCAACTCATTCCTCAAAAAAAACCAACCAAACAAAACCCAACCCAAACACCACGAGGTCATCACTCCCTAAGCTGACATCAAAAATTCAACCTTTGCCCAACAGAAGTCATGTATCCTCAATGCAAAAAAAGGCAACTAAAATGGGAAGAAACAGGGATGGTGCACATCTGAGAGCAGAGGCTGGATGCTACTCCAGTGAAGGCATTATTCATATTTAATTCAGGGAGACCTTTATTTTTTTTTTCTAATCCATCAAATACAGTCCATATTACCAAAGAATCCATATCTAGCTCACGACAAACTATAAAATATTCCACATCCAACTCATTTACTATGTCTACCTGGTAACAGCTCAAGTTTGTTCACTTTCTGCACACACAGAGCCCAGCTTCCTCTCCATCACCACCTTCTTTGGAACGATCGCTCACTACTTCTGTTGTCAGCAAGTTTGTTTTCTTAACGGTAATAAAGTACTCCCACTGGCTATGCAGGCACTGATAACTCAGAACAGAAGAAGTCAGGAGTAAAGTATGAATCCAATCACCCCTCCAAAATACCCACACCTTAATCGTCTTTGATAAACCTCACCAGAGTTTTGTTCCTCACTATTCACTACAAAGTAAATACTTAAGTATTAAGTACTTCCAAACACCTGACACAAGCTACTATTAAGAGAGCAGTCTGACTGTTCTGCAAACAGAGTTGGATGAGACAGCTCTTCTCGGTGGTAGTAATCAGAAAGCATTTATCTTTATTTCCATAAGCCAGTCAGGAATGAGCAACATTGACTATATCCTTTGTAGCAGAAGATGGATTTGCAGGTTTAGTCTCTTGATCAGATCTACATTCCCGATGAGAAAAAACGAAACACACAGTGCCTAAGTTGTTTTTCTAATACTACGTTCCTAAGAAATTTTTAATTTGTCCAAGTTCAAGCATCTTCTCACACCCACCCCCCGCTCCAAAATCCTGATACAAAACTTGATTACAGATTAGATTTCTTACCAACTGGCAGTAAGGCAAACAAGACATTCGGAGAAACAGCGTATTTTCATGGGTTTTGTGGCCAGAATGACATTTCCATTCTGGGGAAACTCCTCTTTTCTACCTTTCCACTTTTACTCCATAAACTCTGGGCTACCAGGTCATATCTGCAGGCTTGGAACAGACCACTCAGCTATAGGATGAAACTCTACATTTGCTCCCGTCTATGCTCAATTCTCCCCAGGCACCATTAATTTTAGGCTTTTATGCAGTATGTGGAAAAAAAAAAGTAGCACATGTTCAAGTTCTTTTCTCCAGAAACAGTTAATTGCTCTCCAGTAACGATCAAGTCACTGAGATAAACAAGCCCACCTGATACAACTCTAGGCTTTCCCAGACCTGTGAAAACATTGCCTGGAGAGCCAACACCCCCAAGTAATGAAGGAAGTCCCAGTTCATCTCATTGGAAAAAGACGAAAGGTTCAGAAATTTTCCATCAGGAAGATCTAGAACTCAAGAATTCTTGCAACTTAAAGGTTTGGTCTTAATATTTGTTTCACAAACAGTAAAAGGTTATTACACAGAGTATTTGTTTTCAAAAAAACTACAGATATTTATTGA
Source organism: Anarhynchus alexandrinus (assembly GCA_008711295.1). Classification (NCBI taxonomy): domain Eukaryota; kingdom Metazoa; phylum Chordata; class Aves; order Charadriiformes; family Charadriidae; genus Anarhynchus; species Anarhynchus alexandrinus. The sequence continues at coordinate 238,544 of VUYV01000365.1, read as the reverse complement.
ACAATTGAGACCACTGGAAGTTTTCATAATTAGATACTACAAAATGTGTGAGTTTTTATAGAAGTATACGCAAAGTTGCCTACAGGACTGAACTAATTTACCTACAGACAGCAGATAAAGAAAACAGTTTCACTACCCTTATAAGCAAGCACGTAATGACAGATTAAGACATACTACAATATACAAACAAATATTTCTTCCTTAAAAACAACATCATTACAAAGATTTTTCTTCTCACTTCTATTGGTTTAGTTTAGTCTTGTTAGGAGCAGGTGGGGACCTCTTGTAGAGAAGTATCAACAGAAGTCTAAGTGGACCTCTAAGTAGACCTGAAATAAACAAACTGCATTTCAGCAAGCAATATTTAGAGTAATCATAAGCAGGTAGAACATTGAACAGTCTGTAAAAATAGAAATGTGTAGAAAGACCACCATCATTTGTATCAAGATACAATATATAACAACTTAGTGATTAAAAAGCTGATCTTGCCAAGTTTTCTATATGTAATATGGCACCACCTTGATGCATTTAAGAATGCAGAAATGCTGTGATCCAAATTAACATGCAAAAAGACCACTATGAAACAACTATTAGTCTTCTGTCCTAAGTAACTTATTTTTAGAATAAACCAGAGATGACTCACACTACTGTAACATTAAAATATATGCATCATTCTTAGTGCCCTAAGGTTGGCACAAGCAACTTGTAAATGTCAGAAAAGCATATAAACCTTGTTAATGTTTTCAGAAATTCATTTAAAGATAGAAACAGGTCCAAAAAGATGCCTGTCTAAATGCATTGCAATTACGTTACAATTATTTTCCAAATACACAGATATGCTCTGTCTTTTCTCAGCTCATTACTGACTCAAACAATTTGCCCTTCTGGGATCAATTGTTTGCTAATAAATAATTGTTTACAGTCACAAAATGATATTAAGGAGTATTCTTATTAGTTTTCCTTCTACAGCCTAATAAGATTCAAAACTAGCTGATTCCCAAGAGTCTAACCTTAACCTTGCTGTGTTTAACAGCCCAGGAAATGATGAACCATCTGTTTCAGAAAATAATGGAGGGCCAAGAGGAAATATTGTTTAATTGTAGATTAACCTCCTCATACGGCAGAATGAAGCATCTACAGAATTAGCAACCATAACTAGCAATGAACAAAAATAACTGAAAGCAGCTCTTACTGTTACAAAACTAATAGCAGCAAGTATTCTTTTATCACCTTTTTTTTTTTACCCTCCCAAATGTATGTAACAAGCACAAACTGATTTTAAAAATAATTATGAATTATCATCTTTGATTTATTTTTTTTTTCAATTGAGAAAGCCACAGAAATAAATACTGAAATAGTTCTGGTTTTATTTTTCCATGGGTATCAAAATTATATTAAAACAAATAACTCCAAATGAGAGATGGTGTATTAATTCTTCTGTAACTTCCACCTCACATCTCCACAGCGATAAAATGGCTGCTCCGAAGCAATACACAAGTCACTTAAGGAAGGGGGGGAAGGTCTTGAGGTTTTAAACCTCAAGAACTTTGATCACTTATGTGTGCCTATTTACATAGCCACTTACATACTAAATAATGGAGACAACCAGATAAAGTGTAACACTTTGAGTACAAGAAGTAAAAAAAAAAAGAAAAAAATAGCAATGACAAACCACAGGAATTTGAAAATAAAAACAACTGCTCCTGTGCTAGCATAATGAAGAGTAGTGCAATTCTGCACTGTGACGGCAATTTTTCTACGTAACATTCATGCCAAAGCGAACTTAACAGAAATCTTTTACGTCCATCAATCAGTTTGCCCCATTTTGACAGCAACAATGATAGAAAAGTGTGTTATCAGAGGGCTGCAGCAAACTCCAATACACAGGAACCGAGAAAGCTTTTCCTTGGTTTTACACAACCTTCTGAGAACAGTATCTGGATTCACTTCTGGCTATGACAGCTGGGTGCATACTCAGTGTGTAAAGCTTTCATTAATTCTAAGTTTTAAATATCCAAACACAGTAACATTTACTCAAATAAATTATTCTTGAATTCTTCACTTAATTCTTGAAGCAATGAGCTAGCAATAACTCCACAGCTTCATATAATAGCACCTGTTCAAAAAGGATAAGAGTTTGACATTCTTCTCCTACTAAACAACTAGGCACAATTTTATCCATCAGACGTCTATCAACCTACGGATATTGAAAGCTTGGGCGAACAAGATAAAATCAAAACCAACCCTACTGTCAAGCTGCACTATCTACTGGCATCAATAATGCTATTCATGAATTTAGGAAAATTAATAAATCTTGGGATGAATGCTCAGAAAAGCTCAAATACAGGTGAAGCATACTCACTTAGGTTTTGTTTCTGCGTCTGTCACTTGGCGAATATAGATACCATCTTCAGGATGTTCAATGTCATCCATCTCATACATATATGAAGAAGCTATTGCAAGGGTAGTTCCATCATTGCTGAAGGCAAGTGATGCTATGCTTGTGGGATACCGATGGAACTGACACAGCCGCTTTTTATTAAACGGATCCCAAATATTTACAAATCCATCGGAACCTCCTGAAAATTAATTTTAAAAAACACTGTTTGTAAATTATAATTGGGAAAGCGGCAAGACTGAAGATACAGCAAAGGGGAAAAAAAAAAAGGAGGAAGAGAAAACTACCTAGAATTACTTCATCAGTAAAAACACAGGGTTATGCAGAGTTGTATAATTCAGTAAAGAGCATAATCAGTATTTCCCAAAATCCCTGTTACAGCAATTAACTCTCACTGCATCAAATAATTTAAAAACTCTGCTCATTGCAAGAAATACAATTTAAACGTTTAAAAAGTAAGGGCATATGAAGTAAAGGCTGACCTGTTTAAATCAAAACCAAAGGAATTGATGCAAGTGTTATAAAAAATTTAGTTATCTACTCTACCTGTAGCAAACGTGTTGTGGACGTTATGGAAAGAAATAGCATTAACTGGATAAATCTGCTCAATGTTATTTTCTTTCAAACGGTGACATTTGAATGCATATTTCTTCTTCTGGATTTCTGGACTTGGATCCAAATATTCCACCGCAACACGGCCTTCAATAGAACTTAAAACATAACCCTACCAAAAAAAAAAAATTGGAGATACGCATTTTAGAAGTTTACAACTGAAGAAGAGATTGCAATACAATTTACCTTATACCCCTATAATTCAAATAAGTGAAATGTAAACAGTCTTAAACTGTGTACAACCAGAAATTGTTATCACAGATCCATGGCATTATCAACAAAATCTGCTTCTACAAAAGCTGTAATTCAGGAAAAAAAAAAGCTTTCTGAGAGATTCTCGTTCCACTATAGTTTTAAGATGACAGTGAGGCTTTTAATTACCCCCTGCAGATCCAAACACAAGTTGAGTTGGGGAAAAAAAAAAAAAAGAAAGATTTTAAGAACCCCTTGTATTTGCCCATCATACATCCCCCGGGGCCTAAATATCTCAAATATTAGAGATACTCACGGGACTATTTAGTTTCAAAATTACATTAAAATTAGTTCAGAGCATTATACTAGCAACTAAACACTCAAGTTGAAATAGTATTTTCAGTGAAACTTGATTATAAGTGGTGTCCACTTATCCAGTTAATTACAGTCCTGACTTAGAGCAACCTGAGATGCTTATTATAACTTCCAAGTTAAGCCCATAATAGACCTTTTCAGAAGTAGGATTGTAACGATATCTAGCTCTAGCAAGGTTCTTTAAAATCCATAATACAATACAATCTGGAAGATCAGCTTGTTTTACTATAACTAGAACTGAAAATGGACAAAGCATTCAAGCCAGTTCAAGAAAAAGTAACTAGGTCTTGCAATTCCTGTACTCTCACTACATACACGGGAAAACTCCCTTCCAAATTAGTTTGTCAGAAAAAGGTAATCTTCTTGCTTTACTTCAGAAAGTGTATCTGTGGTATTTCTCTATGTTAACCCACACAGAACAGCTGTATGATCATCGAAATTGTACAATTCCCCCCTTAGATAATGGATCGTGGGTTCTTGAGTGCATGACAGACTCAGAGTTAAAAAAAAATAATATAAAATTACATTCATATAGTTTTAACCCTGCCCCTGTTCACAGCCTGTTGAAGAACTTAGGGCTACAATGCATAAAAGGCTGCTGAGTGACTGCCAATTCTGTCTTCCTCTCTTCTGCTGCAACTTTGGGGGATCAACGTTTGTTTTGTTATTTAACCACACATCATTGTGATGCGTTAAATAGGTTATTTTCTAAAAGGAGACAACACAAGAAAAAAAAAAAAGAAAACATAATATGCCGGTATGTCAGTGGCAAACATTCCTAAGCTACACTATCAAAACCAGTTAACCTGGAACAAGGAGCCTCAACACCATTTTTTTCCCCTCTTCTCAGCGTTTGATTATGAAACTTTGAAGAAACTTTGAAGACCAGAAAATATTTAAAATGAGAGAAATATGCAGAAAACTTGAAAAATAAACTACCATTTTTCCTAAAGAATATTCAGCAGGAATATAATTACTGACATGATTCCCATACCTGTTTATTCGGAAACGCTCTGATACAGCGAGTCTGGTATTTCAGACTTGATTCTCTTCGCTGCTGAACATAACCCATGTTCCGTAAATCCCACACCAGCACTCTCCGACCTGCCGTCCCCACAATTAGTCTATCTCCAGACACAGAAAGCGTGTAGACCTTTAAAAAAAAAAATACAATATTTAACACTTGTCAGCCTGGATATCTGTTGTTCAGTGTACAAAATAAAGTGTCAGCAATACACAATAACAAAACAGGTGACATCTACAATAAAGTCTATAACTATAAAGTCTATAGCTATAGTCTTCAGCTTCAATTTATAACTCAAATTTGGGATAAAGAAAAGTAGTGTGCAGCTGGTTAGTGATAAGACACTGATGTAGCATTTCAAAAGCTCACCCCAAATTCTGTACCCTAGCACACCCGGAAAAATCAAGCCCAACACAGCATCATACTACATATAATTAATTTAGCAGATAAAAAATAAAAAAATTTAATATGCATATGCACTCGTGCAATGCTAAATTTCAAGCACATTTGTTCAGTTACCAGTCTCCAGATCTCAGTGATATCTAAATAAATCTTCCACACAAAAAATTTCTTTCTTTTGCTAGTATTACCCATCTTCTAAATGCTACACGTGTACATAAGTATTTGTGTGATTCAAAAGGGAAATCAGTATTATTACTCAAAAATTATTTCACGTATTAAATTCATTGGATGTTTCAAGTCAAGAGCAAAACAGATAAAAAGTAACGGGGAGAAAAAGGGGTGTGTAGATATTGGAAATCATCTTTGCTTGGTATGCACAGCTTGCATTCCCCACTATCAAGTCATAATCCTGCAGTTTAGTTCTACAGTACCACGTCACACATTTTCTTTTCAGTTTTTCTCCATCTGGTAATCATGTGTTTTTCTTTATGAATACTTAATGCTTCATGTTAATAATGAGAAATAAATTGCCAAGAAATCATTAAAAAAACCAACAGTACTTTGTATACTTTAATAAAACTAAGTGAAATTGAAGGAAGCAATATGCTTGACATCATTAAAAAAGACTATGGCTTGGAATTTCAACTCTACTCCAAAAACTGGCTCAGAGGTTCTAATTTTTGTTTATCAAATTTCTCATTAAAATACTCAGCATATAAATTATTGTGTTTATAACTATTACTTGGGATGCAGTTAATCTGGAAACATGTTTAAAAAAAGAACAAGAAAAAAGGCTCAGTCAAAAACTCTGTACTACCAAATGAATTCAAAGTTGTTGATACGCAAGCAAGATGGAATCCAGCTACCTACAGCTGTCCTGTCACTGAGCTGCTAACAAGAGCACACTGTAAGAATGAGCTTTTTCAGAAGCGATCTAATGCAGCTAAATACATAGGAAACAGATCTTGTACATACCTCAGATCAAGAATCAAAAGTGTAAGAGATCTGGTATGCTGCCAGAAGGATTCAATTTACTTTTGGCATGTGCTCGTAAAGTTTCACTCAAGCACCCAGTTTCACTTTCTGGTTCTCTGATAAAGCCCAATAAAGCTATTTGGTTCTGGTAAAACTGTACTGAAATATCAGATACAACAACTTTTCTCTTCATTTGCTATAAACATTTCTGTAGAAATTGCGGTTTCAAAAAGTTAATTTCTAATAAAAAATTTAAACAGACAGGTGTGGGTGTGTGCAGGTATATATGCACACGTATACATACATATATATATATATAAAAAAAACTTTCTTTAACCAATCCACATTCCTTCAGCACGCAGTCTTGCTCTAAAATGTGATTATTGAACTTCCCTCTTAAGACTGAGGTCTTAACATGGGAAATGTCTGAAGCGTTCACACAGGAGTTGCCTAAAATTTTTGATGATCCCAACTGCCAAAACCCACCTACATACAAAAAGGTCAAGAAAACTTTGAGTCAGCAGTAGTTATACACTTCAAGATGACAGTTTTTTAAATCTCCCTTCATTATGGATGTAAAAAATGATCCAAAAATATTTAAAAAAATTATATAAAATGTGTTTGTATACATGCAAGGAGACAAAGGCATAAAGAACATTAAATATCTTAAATCTTCTTTACAAACTGATGTCACACCTGTACAGCAAGTATTCTTTCTACACCACAAAATCATAAATCAAATGAAACCATTGTCATGCAGTTGAGTAGGTGTACACATTTATCAAAGGCAGTATTAAAAAAAATGACATAATGAACCTTGCTGAACCAATAAGCAGCTTGATTCACTGGGGCTGTCCATTATGTGATACTCTGTCAGCAATTTATCACAGTTCTTTACATGCTACATACAACTATAAATCAAAACTAGAAATAATGCAATTACTTTATTCTGAACAAAGGTCTTGCCAGAAGTAGATTCAGCTGTGTTGTAACAAAAGTAATAGCTATTTAGATGCAACAGGGAATGTAATGATGGCTCATAATTATGACTTGACAGTACAATGTGACAGAGCTAAATGAAATTTAAAAAAGGTATAGGCAAGAAAAATATTCATATGTAAAATTATCCAGCAACTCAGCCTGTGTTTAGAAGTCTATGAAAAAAAAAACCCAGAAATTACTGTTCTAATTCTTTCAATGACACCATTGTAAACAGGATAAAGATTAACACACCATATAACCATTAGAAAAAGCTTACGACATTACATTTTACATCATTTCTCTTCGTCTCTCATTAGCACAGAGGATTTTAGTATTAGGAGAATGTCTGAATTTACTAGGCATTAGTCCAATGACAGGTAAATTACAATACAAGCAATTCTGTTCAATCTTTTAACACAAGTGAAAAAAAACCCAAAATATTATTTCAGGCAACGTAAAGGGTCTCCTACTATATCTCTATGCAGATTTCAAAAGTGCTTGGATCTGATATATCTAAAAACCTTTGCGTTTAAGGAAATCGATAATGCATGTTACAATTAAGCCAAGGTTTATTAATGACTGCATCAATTTCACATGCTGTTTTTGTTAGGTTTTCCTTCCTCAAATTTCTTTTAAATTACAAGAACTTGGTCGACCCCAAGTGCTAAGAATTAAGTTATGCTCTCCTATTGATGAAAACTCAAAGCCTTAACCTAAAATCACAATATATTCTGAATATCAATGTTTAAAAATGCAACATTTTCACACCTTAGAAATCATTAAACATAACTTTTTGAATTCAATTAAGTTTAAGACAGTGTCCTGTACGGCAATGTTTAACCAGTCAGTGGATGTATCACCTAGAATACGGCACCCAGTACATACCTTTTCAGGTTGAGAGAAGGTTCCTGCATTACACGGAGTTCTGGGATCCCACAGCTTAACTGTTTGATCCCAGCTTCCAGTCACCATGACATTCACTTCTGGGCAATACTCAACACACCTGATAGGAGCATCATGAGCACCAACAAGGTTTTCTGTAAGAAAATACAATATATTGTAACTTTATTGGCTCTACAAACAGTCAGAATGTGTTGAATAAAGAATTAAGGAAAGGACACACTACTGCAGTACAAACACACTTTTTCTGACATTCCCACAGGTGTACTGATATGCTAGCAGTCCCTTTAGGGATAGTTCAGTCTTCAGAAGCATAACTTTTGCAGAGATCAGAAATGTTAAATTTAAACTTATGTCTCCTGAGATTATGAAAGGAAGTTCAGAATTTTAGGCAGCCACATTCAGTAGTATAAAGAAGTGCTCAGTATCAAATGGTATCATCACCTGTGACGCAGCCGCTAATACAGAAAGCAACTTAAGCTTATATATATTAACATTATGATAAAAGAAAAGAATTAATATTACATATTAATAAAAATATTAACTTAAACATAAACACTCCTAGAAAGCCATCTATAACAGAATTATTTGACTTTTTTCATAACATTATTGCGCACGCAAGTTTGTCAAGCCCTGGCTATTGGCTGGTTCTGGTGACCACATTTGTCTCAGGCTGAGATTTGCTTTTCTCTTTAACACACATACAAACACACAAAAAAGTTCAACAAACTAGCTCCATATTTTGCACCAATGAGGCACTGGAACTGTGTTACTTTCGAGCAATGTTTGTTAGAAAAAAAAGTATAAGACCATGATGTTTGACAAAGCAAAAGCTTTATATACATTCTGCCATACATGCAAAAGATCCTTCTAAATATGTCTAAACCACAAACTTTTGAAATATAACATGCTCATTTTTAGTTCAGCTTGGCTAATTACCCCTAATTGAGACACAGTAGCCTACAGCAGAGCAGGATTATCCTCAGAAATCCAATTCAAGACATCCTACAACAAGCATCTACCAAACATCCTGGCAAACGGCCAAACACTTCCATGCTTTTGGGTGGTACTCATTGGGGCCGCTAGTTATTCTGCTAGATAAAGGCACATGTGATGTGAACATTATATCAACAGTGTGACAAGTATACAGCTATTTCCTTTCCTTCCATTCCATTTTCCTTCCATTTCCATTTATTTTTTAAATAAAAAAGAAATACGCGTGTAAAATACATCAATGAATATTCATCACCAGAAAAGTTTAAACCTCAGTTTAGCAGCAACAGATTCAGCCCCTCTGTTAAAGGTGTTATAGCACAATCTTCAATTACACAGTGAGGAATCATGCCTTGTTCAGTGCCTTGGTAATAAGGGCTGCATAGCATAGGAGACTGCTGAGCACTGACACTGACAACTTAGATCAATAGACGCTACTACTTAAAGCAAATATCCCCCATCTAAAAAATTCGAAACATATTCCACTCATGTAAGTATATAAATCTGAAGCTTAGGCCAGTTGTTGAGACCACTTGCAGAATTCAATCTGCTTACCTTGGTCCGTGTTTAGATCGTGCATTTTCAATTGCTGATCTAACCCTCCACTCCAGGCATGGGTAGGATCCTATAAAGCAAAAAAATTTCACCTTATGACATGCCTTAAGTTTCCCTGGCTGCTACACATTTAAACTCCTAGGCTTGTATCACAGGATTTGCTTTCAAGAGTTTTGGGAAGATGGGAAGGAATTAAGACACAAGGGTTAAGAACTGGCCCAGATCTAAAAAGGCAGATGACAGAAGCTTTGCAAAATGCTTAAGTAAAGCACTTTAAGCTATACTGAATATTTTGATTTTTTTAATTTATAAGTAAAACTAAAAAGAAACAAAAGCAGTTAGAGGCTATATCAAATAATTTATATTTCTGTAACACCAAAACACATAACGCTTGTTTTTAAACAACCACCAACCTAACCTATTTCCACCTAGTTGAATTGTATCCCTTCTGAAACTAATTTGGAAACTAGAAACCATTTGAGAACGCGTGTGTTGATCCACAGCACAATATTAGCCATGTGACAAAATGTTCAGTGAAAAAGGCACAAGTAGGATTAAAAATTTAAACTGATCCTTAAAACATTCAGTAACACATCACAACCAAGTCACTGGAGGACATGCCAGAATACAACGCAAAAAAAGATTATGTTAACTGAAACCTTNAACAACAACCACCACACACACCACACAAAACAGGTGGCACCAAAAAACTTAAACCATTCATATTTAAAATCCAGTGCATTAAAATACAGAAATCAAGTATCTGGTAAATGGCTCACTTAGAACAATGCCAAGTTCAAAAAAAAAAACCAAAACAGTATGAGATGGTTAAAAAGAAAACACTAGAAGGCTACAGGTGTTTATCATGAATAACGATTTCTGCCTATATACCACCAGTACAGCTCTTTGCAAGAAACACACACACAATTTACCATAGCATTGCAGAAACAGCAAAAGGCAGCCCAAATTACTTTTGCCTACCACTTCTACCAGAAGTAAATTACTTGAGTGCCCGCAGCCTTCACAGGAAATGTCTATATTTAGAACTAGAATGACGTTTATTAAAAGAAGAATAATTGGCAGAAGTAAGCTATTTTTTTAAACCTACATTTCGGGTAGGATTTCACTACCCCTTTCATTTCAGGGACTGACAATGTCTCATGTACCTCCTTGGGCACTATATGTCTATAAAATAATAATTTAAAAAAAAAAAAACACCTCACACACTTACATAAAAAGCACAGTCAAGGACAGCTCCTGAATGTTGATATTTGAGTCTCATGGTGTTGGCAGGAACATCATAGAGCCGGACAGTTGTGTCCCAGGATGAAACAAGCAGAAACTGAGATGTATTTGGACTAAACTTTACTGATGAAATACCATCATCTGGAGTTTGATTTAGTTTGAACTCGTTTGATCCCGTCATCTGAAGAAAAGACAATAAAGCACAGATACAATTTTAGTAATAACAAGAACATAAGCCGAGCAAGTTAGCTAGCTAACTAACTGATCCATCTTAAACGTAACTTGTAGTAAACTTTTCTGGTCTACTTCCTTTTACGCAGAAGTTCAGAACATCCAGATTTCTGACAAACTCTCTAAATTTCAAGATGCTAATCCCTGTCCAAAACCTCAATAAATTCTTCCCCCTATAGAGAGCTTTTACATGTAAATATCAAATACAACATGGAATAAACAGTACCAAAAGTGTATTTTTATTATTATTATGATCATCTATAAGCTTATATATCATTACTTACATATGTATTTTTTCCCCATGCTACTGTGTATGTGACTGTATTTTTAAAAGTAAATATTTATAAATTACTGTGAGCATCAAGAAGTTACTTTAAAAAATGCATGCAGGCAGAAAGGAATCCGATTTGAAAACTCCAACAAAAAGCATTGATTTGTTCCTGATTTGGTATGACGGTCATATACTTCCAAGAATTGCAATTGGATTATCTTTTAAATAGTTTCAGGCTCTCACAACTTTCCAATCCTTAGGCTTCTGTAAGTGCTATAAAATATGACCAATGAAACAGCTTTGAGATTATTTTTTTTTCAGTGACAGATCAGTGACCCTGAAGGTAACGGTAGCACTCACTTCATAGGACTAGTTAGTCCTATACACAAAAAATCAAAGAAGAAGAGCAGAGGATTTGAGCAGCAAATTTCAGCTGGGAATAAATACAGTGCAGACATTACAAACACTCTGAAAGAAGCGGCTGTTTGTTATACGGACACCAAGAAAACTGCCAAAACTTTTGTTAAGGCTTCAGAAAGCCTTAACAGCGCATTTCCCTTATGCTAAAAAGATAGAGAAGTAAATTAGCTCAGATTTTCCATAACGTTATCACTCCTGAATTTGTACGTACAACTGCAGAGGTAAGATTAGACCTCTGAGAATAAATCAAGAGAGAATGAGCAGATGAACTGGGACAAGGTTCAAATTTAGAGCACAATTATTCTAGTTCAGCACTTGTCAGTAACTGAACAATCACTAAGTTGTATAATGTGAGTACTACACATTCTTACACTGGACAGATTTCCTAAGTGGGAGCTTTGGTAGGTGTTCTGTAAGACACCCTTAAAAAAATATCCACTATGTAAACACAAAGTGGTATTTCTGCCATTTAAACACATAGTGAAAAAAAAAAAACCTTTTAAGAATTGGAAATAAGAACTTCTTTCTTAATCCCTTTTTTCAGCTCTGCTTTGGGAATACTTGGCAAAAGACAGATATGCTTGAGAATTTGCCGCACATATTTATATATGAATACTATAGAGAATTTGGCAGCACCTTCATCACACTTTAAATGGTGAAATGTACCTCAGCGTTTCAGATAGATGTACAAAGACAAAATATCTAAAGGAATTCAGAACAACTACGAGAATTAGGCTGGATGCGCTAATTGCCTACTTGAGGCAGAAAACTCAAGCAACAAACATGAGGATTTGAAGCACCTGGTACAACAGTTACAAACCAGACAAAAAGCAATCAACAAGCAGCACTCCAGGAAGCAAAGTTACTTACGTCAGAAACCTGGAAGGATCTCCCAATAGTATTTTTAATCCAGGAAAAATTATAAAATATGTAAAAGGTAGGATATATTTAAATTCTGATACGTTACCAAAAAAAAAAAAAATCACACAAAGAGCTCTGCACATTTTCACAAATACAACTGCTTCACAACCAGGATTGCCAAACAACAGTAATTGTCATGCCCACACCAAACAACAAAGTCGCGGTAAAATTTTCAAGCACCGCAAGAAATAACACATAAAGAAGATGCTATAGGGAAGATGCACGCTGCGGAAACTGCCATGCTGACTTAACTGCAGGGCGCACCTTTGGAATTCCATCATTCCCAAACAGCTCGTTTTTACCGAACAGATAAGAATTCAGTGCTTTTATAGCTCCTCTTAACATAGCACGCTCTACCATCCAGCCTAGCCGCTTTGGAACACAGCGGACCGCTTTGCTGGAAGCCTTAGGACCACCAGCCCGTACTTTCACTAAGAGGACATTAAAAGTACCGTTTTCATGTTGCAGGAGTTCCTCTCGCCGCTCCACGCAACGCCACGGAAAAGCTTTCTTCCCGCCTCAGCAGCAGCGGCTGACGGGAGCACCGAGACGCCGGAGGCCCGCTCGCTCTCGCAGTCCGGTCCCGGAGAAGCCCGTCGGGATGTGGGAGATGCTGCAAGCGGGAAGGGAAGAGAGTGAGAGAAAGGCCCGAAAAACGAGGGTAGCGCCGGAGAGGCTCCGCCACCCGCCGGGGGAACGGACGCCCCGGGAGAGGCCGCGGCGGCCGGCGCGGCTGAGGGGAGGCCGTCCCTAGGCCGAGGCGCCCGCTCCGCCTCAGCGCGACCCCGCCACGCAAGCCCGGCCGTACCACGCAAGCCTCCGCAACCCCCCCGAAGGCCGAGCCCCGGGGCCCGGGCGCCGGGGCCGGGGCTTGTCCCCGGCCACGGCGCCCGGGCCCCGGTGCGCGGCCCCACGCCTCACCTCAGCGCTCCGGCCTGCCGACAACCGCCACTGCCGCCACCGCGCAGGCGCACTCCCGCTAGCCCCGCCCATCCGCGCCGCGCCGCCACGCCATTGGCCGGTTCGAAAGAGCGGAACTGTGCGTGTCGCCGCGGGGCATGCTGGGACTTGTAGTCCGCCGGGGATGGTGAGGAGGAGGAGGCGACGGCGGGGGACAGACGGTCCCGTTATCATCAGCGGCTGCTAACGGGGAGGCGGCGGTGGGTCCAGGCAGGCCCCAGCCAGGCCGGTGCCGCGGGAGTAGGTTCAGCCACCGCTGGGTTGTAATAACGTTAACGGGCAAACCCGAAATACCAATTATTCCCCCTAAAAAAAGAGCCCGAAAGGCGGACCGACGGCACGGGCACCCGCTACCCGCCGGGCAAGGGCAGCACCGGGCTGCAAACCGGCTGAAAACACCGGCTGTGAACCGCCTCGTTCCCACGCATCGAAAATCATGTATCCCTTCTGCTCTTTTATTTCTCTCTTTTTCCCTTTTTTTTTTCTTTCTTTTTTTTTTTTTCGTT
>VUYV01000365.1:189350-203305 GCA_008711295.1 Anarhynchus alexandrinus | reverse complement strand
GGGCACAGGGCGCCCCCTGCCGGGCCCCGCCGGCCCCGCCGGAGCGTCCCGGGAGCGTCCCACCCCCCCCGCGTCCCGGGACGGGCGGGCACGGGGCTCCCGCCCGCGGCATCGCTACCGGAGCGTCCCTCCGCACCACGCGGTAAATACCGGGGCCCCGGGAAGGCGGCGGCGGGGCCGGGCCCGGTGCGGGCGGCTCCGGCCCCGGAGGGCCGCGACGTGACCTCCGGTACGGCGGTAATACCGCGTGTTGCCCGTGGGTACGTCCACGCTGCGGTGGGAGGGTGGAGGGGGAAGAAGAGGAGAGGAGAGGAGAGGAGAGGAGAGGAGAGGAGAGGAGAGGAGAGGAGATGGAGAGAGAGAGAGAGAAAAGATGGAAAGACAGAAAGAAATAAAGAAGGGAAAGAGGAAAAGAAGGAATAAAGAAAAAAGGAAGAAAGGAAGGAGGAAGAAAGGAAGGAAGAAAGGAAGGAAGAAAGAAAGAAAAAAGAAAGAAAAAAAAGAAAAGAAAAGAAGGAATAAAGGAAAAAAGAAGGAAGAAAGAAAAAAGAAAGAAAGAAAAGAAAAGAAGGAAGGAAGGATGAAAGAACGATAAGAGAGCATACCAGCTTCTCAATTCTGGCGGGATTCTAAACATCTGAAATACATGTGAGGAAGCATTGCAAAAGTCTGTCCTGGCATATGCAGAGCTATAGACTCGGAAGTGTGCGCATGTGCATAGCGGGGCAACAATCTCTACATTTAAACATTTTAATGCCTGGATCAAATATAACTGATTCCTCTTGCTATTCTCTTTTAAAGCCACCCACCTGGCAATTTGAAATAAGACGTCTTTTATCTGAATCAGTCTTCTCAATGTTAATGCTTGCAAGCTATCCCCAGGAGCTCTGCCTTGCCCCGAACATTTGGCGTTATAAATCTAGGGAAAATTTAAATAGACCAAATCATGTAATATTTTTGGTTGCAACAGGCATGATATTTCATGTACCTTCAGTGTATATGACCTTTTTCAGAGCACCATCTCTTATGTGACCATTTCTAAACTGTTAGTGCCATTGTGAGGAGCAGTTTAGATAAACAGGGAGGTGCAGAAATGAAAAATCTGCAAAACACATCTTGGGGATGGGGTCTCAGCAATTCATAGGACTTTACAGAAATATTCTGCTCTTGTCAACAACTGTTTCACTTAAAGGCATCAGGCAAAGTACGGCTCATTGGGAATTTTTCAAAGAAATGCTATTTCAGTGGAAATACTCCTCAACTCCAGGGTGAAATGTATAGAAAAAAAGAGAGAGAGAAAACAGTTTCTATACAGAAAACAGCCAATAGTTACCTAACCAGGGGTCTCGCCTATCCTATGAGGACCTGGGCTAAAGCTCTATTTTATCTGTTTGCAGCTCTTACATGAAAAAACAAGGTTGCAAGTTCTTATAGGAGACCCCAGTGCATTTCTCCATCTCAGTGAAGATCTTGATTTAGACACGAGTCACCAAAATCATTCTGTACTGAAACTCCCACCCTTTTCCATCCATCTTGCACTGCTTTGGCAACTATGAGGTCCTAATCCTGCTGGAGTCTCTCAGGGTAAACAACCACTTGTGGTAGAAAGCCAAGCACGGACAGAAACCCAAACCAGCTTCTGAAGATGTTAAAAGAAATTTCCACTTTGCATTTTTTATTACAAAAAGAAAAAAAAAAAAGGCAATCAATGTTCTAAAGGAGCCTTTCTACATCTCTGTCATTTGCGACCCATTGGTTTCTCACATATTTACGTATTTTATTTATGCCCCCCCCTAACATCTGGACATTAAATACTGGTATTGACCATCCATCCCCCCTATGCCCAGTGGTGATGTAGCTGAGTGGATTTTGCTGCAGTCTTTCTTTATTTCTGTTTCTAGACCCGCGCTCGTGCCATTCCATTGTAAACAGATAATTATTATTTCATTAGTGTTCCAATTCAGAATTAATTGGCTAATTTACACATGGATCAATTGTATAAATGTGATGTTTGTGATAGGTGCTTGATATGATTTAAAGTAATTGTTTATTTTCAGGTTTTGGCTTGCATTGTATTGCAAAGTGATTTATCTCCTTATTTATCCTGTCTCAGCGCTGCCTCTTCTTTTTCATTATTTTTCTAAAGAGCTACACTCTCGCTAAGCTGAAGTGTGAACCTGCGCTGTGTGCTTCTGTGGTGCCCCGCTCAGATTAGCTCCAGCCTGCCCTGCCGTGCAGCCCGCTGCTGTTACACCCTCGCAGCACCCAGGTGACAAACATCCCCCACTTTGGGTTCGGTTTCCTCTTTTCCATCCCAGAGGGGCTGAGGAAAGCGCAGCGCTCGGTTCCCTCGCTCCTTTTGTTTGTCCACCTGGGAGCACGCCCGGCAGCCCAGCCACGGGAGGACCGCAGCCAGGACTCGCAGGGCAGAAGCGGTGAGGTTTGCATCTGCTTCCGCTCTGACAGAAGGTTTTTGAGAGCGGCAGGACCTCCTCCCGCACAGCCTGCCATGTCTTTGCAGAAGGCAGCCCTGGCCAGCCAGGATTCTGTCCCTAGACCAGCCCTGTGCTCTCCTGTAGAGGTTTGAAGCGTTTGGCCTTACAGCAATTGTAGGGAAACAGCAATCCATCCAGACACTACTTGATTTCATGGCTAACTTTAAACAGCTTCTTCCACAGGGAAGTGCTGAAGTACCTCCTTGCATCAGGGTTTTAGATGTTCAGAGGGAGAAGAAAGAAGGGATGAGAACACAGTTAACAGCTTGCCCCACGCAGAAACACTCCTTTCCCAGGCAATTGCAATGAATTCTTCCACCATCGGGTTTTAGAGCTGCTGTTACACTGTCCAGGCAGCTAAAAACAATTTTGTGAATGCCAAAGATTAACTACTGTAGAGTTTGAGCCACTGTCAATGTCTCCCTCCTTCCTACTGCAAACGGTTACATACTATCAGGGCCTTTGTAAAAATCTGAGTTATTCAGAAACGTTGCATTTCTCTGGCATTGTTTCAATTGCTTCTTCTGAAATGCATGATTGGAAACAAACAGAGGTCACCCAGAAAAAGGGATGCTCCTTTCTCATCAAAAGGCATGTCTCTTGCAGGAGGTATTCGATAAGGATGTTTTATTCAAAACTAGAAAAACCACAAGCGAGTTGTGCTTCGGAGCCTATCTCAGGTTTCACTGGGTTGAGTGTACCAGGGCGCATGTGATGTGTGTGAGTTGAGAGGTATTTTGGAACAGTTAAAGTTGTTCCCTTATTATGCCTCACAATGGCATTTTTGTACCTTTAAATGGAAGGCTTTGTAAGTCTCTGTTTTCCATCGGCTTCCTGGCAAGCTGAGAGTCTTTCCTGACAAATATTAGAACCTTACAGCACTGCAAAGAAAGCAGGTTGTTTAATTTTTGAGACTTTTATTTCTGAGGCTCGTCACAGTCCTGTGTCGGACTCACAAAGATATCATTTTTACAGGAAATAGAGAAAATTTCTAGGCTGTGATGTTTTTGTGAAACAAGTGCCTTTGCAAATTCCATGTAATTTGGAATAAATCCATGAGGACAGAACTGATGGGCAAATGATGGGATCTAAGTGCAGTCTTCACCTCATACAGCACTAAGCATGTGCTCTGTATAACCTGATATGATGCTCTGAAGTCATCACAAACTCATACAATATATCCTTCACTTTTGTCATTGTGACCTGCCCACCAATCTAATTTCTAGGAAGTCTAAACATCTTTGTGTTGGTATTAGTCTTGTGTACACAATTTCTCACTTTCACAAGCGAACGCACGGAACAGAGGTCAGCTAAACATACTGGAGGAAATCTCTTGTGATTGGAGGATTTCAAGGCAGAACATGTGCTGTTCTTTGACATCTCATCCAAACGTAAGCTTTCCTGTAACTCATCTTACCCGTTTCAAAACACAACAGGACAGAAACACCCAAAGAACAACGGGTAGATAGCTTTGCAGCTTCTAAATCTGAAGTCTGGTGCTTATATACCGAGCTGTAAACTCTGAGGTATCATGCAGAATGTTAAATAAATAAATCAAAATAAACTGTTTAAACATCAGCACTGGTGAAATCCTAACTAAGCAGATCTCTCTGTGGCCACAAATAGCTCATTTATGAAAATCCATGAGTGTCCTGCAACCACACCTGAAAAGTTCTGAGTATTTTCAGCTTCTACTGAAATAAAAAATCACTGCAAAAGCTGTATGGTGAATGTTTTACTGGCCTGGCTAGAAAAGAGGTGCTAAAATCCACACTCAGCCTTCAGACCTCAGATCCAAATTATGCATTTGCAGAGGGCCAACAGAGAGCAGAGCAGATCCAATGTTTGTGTACACAGCAGCTAGACAATGTGCAGTTTTAGGAGTTCTTAAATAATCATTGATTTCAAAAGTGTTACACCCCATTGACTCAAAAATCAGCCGCTTGTAAAGACTCTCGTGTTCATATCAGAGAGCCCTGACAATTGTACAAGAGTTACGCTGAACACACATACTGAGCATGAGCTGTATTTTGAATTTTATTAAAAGATCCTGAGATCACCCTAATTTCCCTCAGAACTTCTGTTATAAATAGCATGGCAATCTGAACCAGCTTGTTCTGAGTCAGCAGATCCCCAAAATAACTCATGCTTTTGCAAAAGAAATGAATGATGGGGCCATTTTGTGCTTCCGCAAGAGCTTCTATGTCAAGACCTCAGTGTGCTTTGCACTTATTAATAACCCTGTCTCGCCTGCCAGTCCCCAAGGGAAGGCTGCTCCTCAGGCAAGCTCATTGTTTCAGGAATCCCAAGAAGCGCAAGTGATGTGCACACCATGGGAGGCTCCTTCTACCTCTTTTGGCTGGGGCGTCAACAGGACAACTTGTCTTGAGCTACGCAGACAGCTCAGGCACTCCCATCGCTCCCATGGCACACAGATTCTGTTCTGCCAGTTCTGAAAAACAGAACAGAGAAAAGAAAGTTTCTGGGCTTCTTTCCACATAAAGTTTCTGCACACTCCAGGGAAAACCTTATCCTAGATAACAAAAGGTTCTTATTTCCACCCTCTCTATATATTATTACAAGTGCTCAAACCCACATTATAAAGATAAAGCATCAGAGACCAAGAATTGACTGCACTGGGGTAAGAGTCCTTTCTCCCAAAGCCAAATTCCGAATCATCCTTCTTTGAGTCACAGCTTTACGTTTCTGTAGTACGCACTGCTTCTTTTTTTTTTTTCATGGTTGAAAAATTAGAAATCTATCAGAAAGACAAGCATTATGCAGAAAATATTTTTAATATATTTTAATTAAACATTAGCAATCACATCAGAAATTCATCAGTAATAAACTTGATTAAAGTAATGCTGGTGGAGAGCAGTAGAAAGACTGTTGTGCAAAACTTCCCATACTCAGCTTCATCAACATCATCGCCATCATAGTTATACCACTGTTTTCTGCATAACCAGAGATTGCCTGTGACATTAAGCCACTGGGACCCAACCAGTTCAGCCTTGCAGTCCAGAATGGAGGGTTGAAACTTCTTCCTCACATAGAGATATGAGAAGCAACCATGAAGCACTACCAAAGCTAGCTAGGAACCAAGGAAGATCTTTTTCACCTTATTTTACATTACGTAGATTTTTGGCTTGCATTAAGGATCCATGAATAATATTAGAAAAAAAACAATGAAAGGGGACTGTGTACAATTGAACATCTTGTTCAAAGTGGCAGATAGGGCAAATAATAATAATAATAATAAGTATGACAGAAAGTGGAACAATTTCAGCTTGGTATATGCATGAAATGTAATGCATTTAAGTACTGTTGGGTATCTACAGAGCAAGAGAATTGACAAAATAATAATCCTAACATATTAAGCAAACACTAGCTGTTTCTCCTCGGCAGCCTGATGTGTATTCTTACCATGTGTTGTCATTCCCAGAGTATGAGATCTAAATGACTTGTGTAATGCTGTCATAAAAAAATACTTTTAATATATTTCCATTTTCCTCTAGATCACTCTTGCCTCAAATATTTCAGTCAGGAAAATTGTGTACAGTACACAACACGCTGCCATGAGAAGTTCATTATGTATTGCCGTGCTTGAGAGCTGCAGTGGAGTGAAGAATAGAGGATATGCTAAAAGACTCCAGGGCAAATGTGCAGATGATACCTCTGCTTTTTGTTTGTTTGTTTGTTTATTGGCAGCAAGGGTTGGTATGAATGAGAGGATAAGACACTGCCTCTCTAGTTAGAGATTTTGATCTTATTCTGTTCCAGAGACTACGCTTGTAAAGCACTGAAGCTGATCAGAGATTGCAGAACACTGATCAGAATTTCCAGATGTCCTTGATAATGCCCTTCACCTTCATAATCAAGCTCTGAAATGATAATATATTGATCGGAATGCTTCGCAGCAGTATGACACACCGAGCGTTATTGATAAGCAGCTCTGAAATTTTCAGGTGACAAACAAGGGCGGGGGAGGCGATTAAAACAGGAATGCAAAACTGACACGCTAATCTTCGCCTGGGAAACTTGGGCTGTGGATGATATTCTTACCGAAATATTTTCACTTTTGTCTGGAAAGAGATTTTCTTCTTAGTTTGCGGAGAATTATTGCTATTATTATATTAATAGTACTAATACTAATACTAATACTAATATAATACTAATACTAATACTAATACTAACACTAACACTAACACTAATACTAATATAATAATAAATAGGTGCTTCCCCACGCCTGCCCTTCGCCCACGTCCCCGGAGGCGCGCCCCCACTTCAGCACCACGGAGAGCGCCGGGAGGAGCGGAGCGCTGCGCGGGGCCGATAATAATAAGTGCGGTGCGCGGACACGGTGATGCGCGGACACGGCGATGCGCGGACACGGCGGCGTGAGGAGCGCCTTGCCACAGGCGTAGGGCGGGTGGGTCCCATCCTGCACCCCCTGCGTCCCGGACGACCCTGCTGTGAGCAGGCTGCAGGGCCAGAGCTGCTACGTGCTCGTGTGGGTGCGTGAGAGAGAGATTGGGTACTAAATTGCTGTGATCCGAAGGGCAAAAAAGAAGAATTAGAATTACTGCTGTTGTAAAAGCTCCTGAACAACGAAATAATTAACTGCATATAAATCCTGAGATTACAAGCTAAAACCAGGACCCTTCGTCTACTATGGCCTGAGCTTTCACAGGCAAATTCAAGAGAATTACATCTTGGTTTATTTTAATATCAAAGCATTTTATAAGAAGACATGGAAATCGTTTCCCTTTCCAATAGCGTTGGCGCATTGCCTTGTTTACTCTCCAGTTGGTATTTTTTGTGCTTCTTAGAGATATATCAAAGTTTATGCAGTATGTGTAACTTGGAGGAGATGGAAAAGACATTGACAATATTAATTGTTTCATAAATAGCGTCAGATAGGATATGCTTTTTATTTCCTTGGTTTAAACCTTGTTATTGAAAAACCAATACCCTGCCATTTGTTTATACTTTTCTTGCCATACAAGGCAGATATATTAGAGTGAATGAAGCTAATAAAAGGCTACAGGCAGCATTTTCCACACTCGACTTCTAGGCATGGCCTCTTTTTCAAAAGAAAACTGTCTTTTGTTTTGGAACATTATAACCATTCCATCTGTCTGTAAAAATGTATGAAGAACCAGAAATTACAAAGGACCAAATAGAAATGGCCCTTTGCTTTTAGGTGAGCACTTCCTCACACAAGCAATTCCACCGACTCCACAGACCTGCTTACGCGAGTAACTGCTGACGCAGAGGGATGAAGGGTTCCACCAGCCACGCCAGCGGCGTGTGGGTCTCTGAGGCAAAGCTGCCTCAGAGATAAAGGCTCAGCATCAAAAATACCTCTTTTATTTGGATCCAAGAAGTTAGCTGCAGAGCAAGGGGTCCTGAGCGTGGAAAGATGAGCCGCAAACTCTCCCAAAGGCAGTGCACAACTGGCAAGGAAAATGCTCTGCAAATTAATCACTGGAGATCTTGTAAAAATTTTTCATCCAAGCAATGGTAAAAGAAATTATTGATAAATCTGTTTGCATCACAAGTATTTCACATTCCTTGCAGTCCTTTTCTTTCTTTTACTCAGCATTTTAGTCCCTGCAGGAAGGGACAAGGAGGTAGGTTATGGTGGGTTTACTTTTGCTTTAATTTTAAAAAATATTTTTATCATGTTCTATGCAGTGTCACATGCAAAAGAAATACAATGCTTGCACAGCTTTTAAATAAGAGTTTCAATGCTATCATGTTCTGCTAAATTAATATTACAGAGTTAGGAAGATATATAGCGTAGCAGAAACTGAGGACTGGAATACAGAAACTGAAGCGAAGAAGGAAGGAAGAAAACAAGACCTCACCATTCAATATTTCTGAAAATTTCATAGAAATTTGTGAAAATATGCTATGCATATTTTTTCTTAGCATGAAACGGCTCAGCTGCAGCCTTGAGTCGCTGCTGCAGGACATCAAGAGAAACAGTAATCCTTAAAACATTTGCCATAGGGGCTCCAGGGGTTTTACCTCACTCCATGCACAGGGAATGTGAAGCCTGACAGCCTGGTTTTCAAAGCAGCTCTGTATGGATCACCTCCTACAACTTCAGGAAGCTTCTGTGCAGACACAAAGGTCTGCTCCTGTGGTAGAGGCATAAAATTCATTACCAGAGGAGCGCCAAGGCATGGTCCTTTCTCTATTTCATTTTAGCTCCAGAGTGGAAGAGGCTTTTGCTCAGCAGTCATATTTATTCCATACAATTTATTCCATTTGTTGCTCAGTCTACAGTAAATCAGGAATATCTGACTTCTTCGGCATCTCTCAGGCCCAGAAGGTTTTTAAGGACATGTTGCAGAAAAGTAGAAACTAGCTGAAGAACACAGAGGAAGAAAAGCTATAGCCAGGGGCACTGGTGGAGGCCCGTGTGGCACCAGACGTCAAAGCCAAGCGGAGCCCAGACTTTTTATTTGCCCCCCAGGCAGCACACCCAGGGAGAGTCTCTGCACACCCAGATTTCAGAGGTACCTGGAGCAGACTGTCAGCCACCTGCATGCATGACGTTGTGGAGGCACCATCCCTGGAGGTGTTCAAGGCCAGGCTGGATGGGTCTTTGAACAACATAGTCTAGTGGGAGGTATCCCTGCTCATGGCAGAGGGGTTGGAACTGGATGAGCTTTAAGGTCCATTCTGACCCAAACCATTCTATGATTCTATGAAGAAAACACTAAGAATAAATGTTGGCTGGAAGGGGCTTTTGCTCATTGCCAACTGCTTATTGTAGTTTTGCCTTACAATGTGTGTAGTAGTCGTACTTGGGACAAGATGAAAAAGACCACCTTGACTTCAGGGGCTGCAGTAGATGTCCTCCAGCCTAAGTCTTCCTGTGATCAGGAGGAACTGATCAGATGGAGGGAAGAACATTTGGGCCACCCAAGAAATAGTACATTTTAAAGAGCCACGCTTCACTGCAATTTCAGCCCCAGGAGTGCCACAAGAAGTGATGCTCAAAGCACGGCCTCTTCCAGTTGCTCCGAAAGGCCTAGACAGAAACCAAGGGAGAATTTCTCTTCGTCAGGGCAAAAGCAAATGTGATAACTGGCAGTCTCTGTTTAGAAGTATTTATCTTAGTCATGTTAATCTCACTGTTAGACTCTAATTTCCAGCTCCAGTGTCACAGAAGAAGGCGCATGCCCTCCACGGTAGCAAGGCTGACACCGCAATACGCTTTTGCCACTCACAACATCTGTTGAGCTAATCCGAAACACCGCAACCAAATCCCACTTCCAGCAACGCACGTGGTTGCCTTTCTCCTCAACCTGCCAATTCTAATGACTCGCAATTAAATAAAAGCCTTCCTCGTGCTGCGGGTCTCCCTGCCCATCCTCCCTCCGAGGCTACGGCTTTAATTTCGCCCTATCACACTCTCACGGCAGCAGACTGTTATGGCAGGCAGCAGGATTATGACTCATCATGTACTGTGGGAAGTAATGATGATCCAAAAAGCAAACGGAGGTGGGCAGTGAAGGAGAAATCACTTATGCAAATAGAAATATTTTCAATAATGATCAACAGCGTGAGAAAGAATATAGAAAAAATTACATTAGGCAGAGGAGCTTCATTTTTAAAATGTTCCCTAAGTGCTAGAAATCTTCCCATCTTCATTTTTCCCTTTAAACTCTGTCATTTGTACAGCCTATTAACCTTTAACTTTATGACTATCCTAACGTGAAATACTGGCAGCATTTAAGTCTGAGAATACTAGAGACCTACCTTCCTGGTTGGCAACAGAGGTGAAGCACTTTCTTTTAAATCAGTCATTTTTAATATCAGTCATATACACACAGCTATTTTTAGATTCACGTGCTGGCGTTACTTATAATAGATGCTCTACAGACTCCAGTTATCTTTCCTCAGAGGTCTTGAAGTTTCCTTCTTGCCTGACCTCTCCCAGTTCGTCACCCTAATTGTAGTCTTCAGTTCTGCTCGAAACTAAAAGAGCAAATCAAATTAAATCAAATCACTTTCTTCAAACTCCCTCCTTCCAGTTCTTAGAAAGGCAATGTAAAATTAATTATTTGTGTTTACAAGAGCTGCTGGGGAGTCGAGCCCGGGCTGGGACTTCACTGTCTGAAGCGCTAAACCACTGTTATTCTGGCCGTTTCTGCCCTGCAGACCTGGCAGTCGAGACGGGGCAGGGGAAGGATGGGTGATTAAGTGACTTCCAAAAGGTGGTCAAGACGAAGTGGCTCATCTGGACGGCGTGCACTGGGGCCGTATCGATTACACCTGCGGCAGGGGATGTAAGCGGTTTAACGCGGAGCTTGTGTGGTTTTAATTGTTATCATTATTTCAAACCATAAGAGTGACAAGGGCCGCTCAGACCCGAGGACAGGAACTTCTCTTGTTTGTATCTAAATCTCAGCAATTAAATAGCACTGGGGGTGATGGGGGGGTGATCTGCTGGGAAGCTCCCCTACAGCTTCTCCTCTGCCAGCGAGCGCCTTCCTCCAGGGCTGGGCATGGCATTGCCGTGGCCCGGGAGAGCTTCCAAAAAGAGGTCTCCGTTGGGAAGAGCAGCCGAAGCCGTTACACCGACGGCTGGGAAAACGCTGCCTCAGAGCTGAGCCGCCAGAATTTATTTACACAAAGCCTTCCCCTTTTCCCCTGCTCTTTCAGACTCGGCAAACCTTCAAAAAGCTCAGCGGGGAGTCCTGAAACAACACTTAAAAGCGACTTTGCCAGGCAGGAGCCCGTACCTCTCTCCTTAATCAGAAAATATCCAGCCCCAAGGAGGGAGAAAGGGACCGTGGTGGCCCCGTCTGACTGGCCCTGCCCTGCTGGGTGCCTCGGGTGCCAGAGGAAGCCCACAGCTGCACTGAGGTCCCTCTCTGTCACCTCCTATGGACAGTGCTCCCTTCTTGAGTGAAGGACGCGGGCAAGGGACTTGGAGCAGTGCTAGAGCCAGCAGATTTCAGCTGCGCCAAAGGTTTGGACCCGGAGGGTCACTCTGATGCAAACTCTTTTCTGAGTTTTCAATCCTAAGAAGAGAGAGCTAGAAAAACGGATCTCTTAGGGGATCTTCTGGTCTCAGGATTGTTCTCCTGAATCTGATAAAGGTCTGGCTTCTTCCCCGCTTACATCTGCCCCAGAGCTGAAAGTGCAGGCTTGCGTTTGGGTAGAAGTGAGAAACCACCAGCCCAGGCTTAGCAGGCGTTTTGGCAGGCTTTTTTTGCCATGGACCAAATTCAACCAAGAAGAAATATGTGGGACATTTCAGGATTTGAGCAAGGACTGGTCAAAGGAGGAAACACAGAGTTCAGCTTGCTCTTGCATCCTACATGTACCCTGTCTTACACAGCGCTCCAGCCCGTCCCTTCTAGTCATATGCACAGATTTGTAAGGTGGGAGAGGAAGCAGATAGCACTTACATTGGTGTCTATAGACACGTCTAGATTTTGCAACAGATTCCATCCAAGGCATCCGTGAGAAGGAGCCCAGCGCTCTGCACCGGCAGGGATTTCCCCAGGTGACGGCTTAGGTCCCCAGAGGGACAGCTGGGCCATGCCACCGTGCTTCAGTGCAGCCAGCATGCCCACGTGCGGCTCTGCTCTCAGGAGCCATGACATCTCCTGCTCTCCCGAGGAAGGTCCCCAAAACTTCAGTGGGATTTAGCCATCTCGTCATGGAGCTGCTTTTCTAAACTCCAGCTGGGTTTAGAAACACGTTTAATTCAGGCGCGCTCTTGGGCCCTATTGATTTTAATGTAACAATCATACGTTTAAAACTTAGCATGTGTTTAATTGCTCCGGTGAATAACAGCAGACTGATTGCTGGTGCTTACAGGCTTTGCTGACCCGGTGCCTGGGAGAGCAATGCTGCACCAGCCCCGCGGCAAGGGAACCCAGGGGACAGCACTTGTCCCAAACCTGAAATCAGATGATCCCAAATTCTTCTTTTTATTTTGGATGTTGACATAGTTTCCTAAAAGGAAGGGAAGCATGAATGAATTTTGAAGGGAAACTATGTAAAGCTTCGTGTTCATTTAGCTCCTACTCTCAGCTATTTCATTTTTGGCATTTACCTAAAGTTTTCATCTTTCCAAGTCTTGTTTTATGGTTAGTATAAGGCCAGCCTGAAAGATAATATATTGTGACTGTTATATTATTTATTTCAAAGCCAAGTTATTGATTATTGCACGCTGAAAATGACAAATGGCATCTGAGAAAGGCACGGTCAGCGAGTTCTATTAAAGAAATGATAGTATTGCTCATGGATTGTTAAAAGGTTCAGTTTAGGTACTTTATAGGTTTATATCCATCACTATTTAATGACCAAATGATGAAAAATATGAGTCACGGGAACAATTTCTTTCTGTTGCAGTTTTACGTTTAAGCAGTTAGCAAAATAAAAGAATTTTTTTGTGCTAAGGGTTTATGCACCCAGGCCTTGTAGCACATAATCTAGTAACGAGCTTGATTATTTTAAAGGCTATGATTTAATACAGGTAACAATTGCGCACCCGGAGCACACTGGAGTGGGTCAAATCCTTCCTCTGCAGTGCTGGGACATAGGTGGTGGTGGTGGGACTCAGTCTGGCAGGCAGGTGGGGTGTGCAGGGCTGCATGGTGCCACACACCCCACCAAGGTACACTCCCCCCCGGCGCCGAGCACTTGGAGGAGCTCCATCGGCTCCCCAGAGCTGCCCATCGGGGCCAAACCACAGGGAAATGCCCATTTCCCCGGTGAGCCCCTGACAGCATGTTCCCACCAGGCAGGGCAGAGCAGTATGGGGATGGGGTCACCCTGGAAGAGCAAACACACATTAGCGAGTGGGAACCCATCCCGGGACAGTCCTGGTGTCCCTGGTTCCCTTTTCTGCAGGAGCCAGAGTGGGATTTGGCCTATTTTCCCCATATTTAACCCCAGAAGCTCGAGCTGGAAGCCCAGCAAGCTTTTTTTTTGTTTGTCACAGGTATAAAAGGCTCTCTTTTCACTCTTATTCTCTTAGAGCCATCTGTTCGAAACACTTTCAAAATGACGGCAATTAGAGATAAGAGCTAATAACGCTCCAACCTGCACGCTGAGAAATGCCATTTAATCACTATTGGCTTGGCTGGCAAATAAGGAGCAGCATCCGACTGGACAAGGGTGATAAAGCTCCCATGCCGGCTCAAATGAAGAGCCCAGCTGCAGTGTTTGCCACCATGAATTGTAGCTGCAAGACCTGGAATCTGGCCTAAAGAGCTGATATAAATCCAGCAAAATAAATCTTTCGCTACTGCCTGTGGTTTCACGCTGCCTTAACTCAACTCTTTTACCTAATCTCTGACCTTCCTTTGTAATTTTTCATATTTTCCCAGGTAAAACTCAGGGTGCTCATTAGCAGGAGGCTGAGCCCAGAGCACCGGGAAGTTCATGCTTTCTCCTGAGGGAGATAAACTGGGTTGTGCCGGG
>VUYV01000365.1:134350-184350 GCA_008711295.1 Anarhynchus alexandrinus | reverse complement strand
GCCTGCAGAGACCCTCCAGCTCCAGGGTTTGGTGGCTGGGACCCCGGGCTGCCTTCTGCTCCCTCTAAGTAGGAGCCATGCCGGTGGCCCGGTGAGCCCAGGGGGTACAGAGCCACCGCACCAGGATCCCGCGTCACAGGTTACGGCCAGTTCAGTCCTGGGCTGGATGGGGACGGCTGACGGAGGGATCTCTGCCTCCTCTCCAATCTGCCATTCAGATCTACTCGACAACTGGCGGAAAGCCATTATTCCCCTAACTGTTGCTTATTTTTAAGTAATACAGCTGCTCTGCACAATCCTAACCACCTTTTTGATTGTTCATTAGGGACCTGCAATACTCTTGGTTTATTCCATTTAAACCTGGATTTAACTAACAGTAGTTATGTGCCCCATCACCTCTTCATTATTAGACTGAATTGCTTCCTAAGGACCAAATCATGCAGAGTCTCGCAGTTTCTGCGAGGCGCCGGGCACCCTCTCTCCTCATCCATTTCACTTAGGCAGCCACTTTCAATGGAAATTGATGGCAGGCTCGGGCTGGATGAGTCCTGAGCCCACGTTCAGATCCTGCATTCAAAATCTTTATTTGCAGCAAACAATGATGCACGTGACTCCGCGTAATGCAAGTTAATGTCTGCATGACCATCAAGGAACGAAGGCATAATAAAGGATCAATAATCACAATGATCTAAGTAACGGTTTTGAAATATTTAACCAGAGGCAGCAATTAAGGTTCTTTTGATGTTGCAAACTTAAAGCCTACGGCCTTGAATCCGAGTCAAGTGTTTGCCCTTAATGATTGTACAAGTTTCCCTAAATGATGCTGCCCCTTGCTCAAGCTCAGCTACCTACAGAGCCAGCACAGAAACAAAAAAATCACACTTCGAAAATCACATGAAATTACAATGAACCTTTCTCCTTTGCTCGCTTTTCGTCACTTTTAAACAATGCTAAACTAAAGATAAAATTTATAATTTAACTCCCATGATAGCAAGCCGTGAAATGATTCCCAAGGAAATTTTGGATGGAGTGGACTTGCTTTTAATAAAGCATAAGGCCTGCCAGAATTCCTCAGCTGGTGGGGGCTCAAATGTTATTGGGCATTTTGGTTTTGTTTTTCAGATTTTGGAAGTGAAGAAGAATATTTGCTTGCTGGTAGCCTGAATTCCACTGAGATACAAATCTCTGTCCCTTTGAGAATGATAAGAGAAGTCAGGCAGGGTATTGTATACCATCTTGCATTAAGAAAAACTCGGAGGTTTAAGGCCATCTGTATTTAAATCCAAGGACAGATGAGACATTTAAATTTTAGTAGCACTCAGTTATATACCTGACATAGAGAAATGGCTGCAATCCTTTTTATCAGGCTGGAGAATAGGCATTAAATGACAAAATATTAGTCAGGCCATAGATCCACGAAACCTATAAGTTCTGCAGCAGCTTCATTAAATCTGTTTTTTATCAGAGGGGAGAGAAGGGTCTGGTATAACATTGCCAGCTTTTGAGGCATTGGGCTTTTAGAGGATCGCTGCCAGATACTTCATCCATCTGTCTATTTTCATATTTATTGTTTTACCAATCACTTTATTCATCCATCTGTTCATCTGTGTAAACCCATTTTTTTAAATTTTAATTTTTATTTATGGACTGACCTTAATAAACTCTCCTCAAGTACCGCGTGTTTATCACTGTCATGGATGAAAACGTTATTAATGACAGGAGGGCTGAGGAGGGAAGACGACTGCCCTTTAAATTCCTTTTCAGCTGACTGGACCGCAGCAACTCAGCTGGGTGGAGGTGGCTGGATCGATAAGGTCGGAGTTCAGTCACTGGTCCCATCTCCTCTATCATCCCCATCACTGCCAGCTAACGATGCCTGCAGGTGGAGCGGGGGCACTTGGCTACGTTTATGAATTGCCTCGCGCCGTAGCGAAGGCTTTTCCGCCCCGTAGGAAAAGCTGTGGCTGGCTCGGGATATTTATTTTGAAATGTATACAAGGGAAGACACGGATGTCAATACAAGAAAAGCAGCCCGCTGTGTTTAGAGTAAATATCGCTGGCTCGGAGTGCAGCGCTGGCACCGGGGGTTTCGGCTCTTCCAGGGAAAATCTGATTAAACATAAATAAGGGATGTGCCGGTCGTCGAATGCTTTCCACATCACACGAAGGAAGGAGAGGTGAGGTGGTTTTCAGCATGTAGTCACTGGCGCTGTACTTTCAATCCAACTACTTAAACTTCCCCAATAGCCGGGAATCCGGGGCTGATAACCACAACATTGCGTGTGCCTCTGTATTTGCCTGCAGCAGCCAGGGCCTCGATGTCTGCCCCTGGTTTGGGCAGAAATAGATGTATTTCTTTTTGCAGGTGCATAACTCATAACGCAGTTTAGAAAATGCCATTTATTACCACTAATCATGTCCTTCTTTAATTGTCAACAGTAACATGGATGATTGTTGCATTGAAAATAGAAGGTGGTAAGAGTATCTCAAAAGTGCCTCCAAATTACACACCTATGGATTAAGAGTGTTTTGAATTTATGATAGGTAATAGTCACGGGGTGGCTATAAATGCTTTATGAGTTCACTTAGTTGACGTAAGGTCTAACCTTGCTGCAAAAATACATTTTTATTCTGCTGACTTAAAGCAGGTTTGACAAATACTCTCCAGGATAACTCAACCCTCACGTTTTATCTTTGGTTGGCCCAGGTGCCATTTGCGACGGAGTTTTGCCGTGAAAGATGTAGCTGTGAGGCTGGGGACGTTCCCCTCATGGCTTCATCTCACCTCCCAGCTCATTAGAAGCCTTGGATTCCTGCCTGGGATTTTATTTTGACACCAGAGGTGTAAATCAAGTCATAAACATATTTAAACTAATGTTGTTGAAAATCTGTAATTCTGACAGCGAAATGAGCAACAAAAAGTGCATATAATATTTGGTGACATGTAATTTTAACTTCATCCAGTCTCTTTGCTTTTGAGACATTGTTACCTGCAGGATAAGGCAATAAAATAAGGATGTACAAGAATGTGTCAAATGTAGGGCTTCCCTAAATTACACTCTGAGGCACAGATTAATACATTTAATACATTCCAGTCATGAGTGAAGTACTTATAGCAGAACAACTGCTCCTTCAGTGATATCATTCACTGGAATGAACTACAGCTAACAGTGACAAGCTGGAAAAATGCCCCCACTTTTCAAACTGTACAAATGGCATTTGGACACAGTAACTCAAAACTGGACACTTCATTTCAAGTTTAAAGCTAGTGGTCCAGTCAAAAGCTATTACTCCATCTTCTTTATTTGTAGTCCATGCTTTTGTGCTCTTTAAGAATCAAATAAATACTGGTGTAATGGTTAGCAACTGCCAGTTCAACGAAAAATACTGCTAAATTCACCAATAAGTCTTTTTTCTACACACACAAATTTATGACATAAGAACTGAACCATTCCTGCTACAATGTCTGGATAGTTTTTTAATGTAGAGGGAGACTCACTTTAGTGATAAGAGTTTAAACCTCAACTACTTTTTCCTTCTTTCTGGATCATACATCTAGATAGAGAAGAGTGTGAAATAAACGACCGCTGCGTGTAAGCCAAGGTGCACTGAGCCTGCCCGTTCTCAGCTCCATCAATCCGGCAGAGGCAAGTGATCTCCGTAGCTCTGCGGCCTCTTGCACCGACTACTCTTTCCCTTTTGCGTTTGCACTGAGGTTGTTTAAAAGCAAAGAGGTTATTTGCACTGAGATTATTTAAAAGCAGGTGCAAGATTTGCCCCGTCCTCTATTTTAAGAACTTGATGGAGAAGGGAAGGAGCCTGAGCTGGATACAAGCTCACCAGATGCCTCCTCCTTGTCACTACTGCACAGTCCTCTTTGGTCCACTGTTTGCAAGTCCCTCTCCCTCAAAGGGACACCCTGAGCCTCCCACCCTGCCCCACCACTGGCTATATAATAGTTAGATCCCAGTTCGTGGTCACCACAGGCGTCCTGCTACCACCTGTGCCTGTGCAAAGGGAGGGGGCAGCGCTACCCTTTGGGGCCGAGGACAACTTTGTGCAGAAACAAGAGGTTGCCCAGGGAATGGGGCTGGTTCCTTTCCATTCCTTGTAGCACCATGTGCAAGCTTTGGGGCTTGAGCTTCAGTTCCTGCTTTGATCTGCCTATAGAAAATAGCTGATGCTGAGCTCCTCCATAGCAATCAGCACGTGCAGCGAAATCTCTCCTGCATCCCCACCCAACTACCGCACCAGGGGCTATGAAGGCGTCTGTGAATTAATGTTTATTCCAGACAACGGCTATGCTAAAAAAAATGCATTATTAGGTGCCACATCACACCTGGAAGAACGCTTACAGATCTGGGGGTTACGCTAGTAATTGTGCTAAACTTCTGAAATTGGCTGAGGCGAGACCAAAACGGAGATGGTGTGATGAAGGGATAAATATTCATGCTGTCCAAGCGCCACGTCTTCTCCCCAGCCAGCCTTTTTACAGTGTGCTGCATTAAATGTGACAGTAAAACAAGAACCTAACACCCACTGCAGGGAACAACGGATTACTTTCTAAAAGGAGAAAAACCTGACAGCCTAACACTTCTTCAGAAAAGTACACAAATACGTTTCCCCAAACTCATGAGGTTACTTTCCACTTGTTTCAGGGACGACAAGGAACTAAACCACCAGTAATTCTGGATTTTCTCAATATATTGGTTTTGTTCTCCAGCTTCCCCAGGTAGTGATTATAATCCTGTTCCTTTTTGTCACTGATATTTGCAGTTTCTTTTCCACCAGTGCAGGCTCTGCAGTGGTCCCGCCATCAGAAGACCCATGGTTTCTGAAACACTCAAGAAAAAGTGTCTGGAAACTGAAATGATTTTAATTTCCACAGAAAGGACTTACATTTTAATTTATTCAGTTTCTTAAGGATACTGACGCTGAGATGAACAAGGATTTTATGATGTTCTAAGTAATTTCATTTGGTGTCATAATTACATCTTGATTAATTCTATCCACATGGAAAATTAGGAGTTGTGGGGCTTTTTTTCTTATCTGCAGGGTACATTTGAAAGATTTTGGATTAACTGCAAGTAATATGAATTGGGAAGAACTGTGATAGTCTGCAAACAAAGCGCCTTTAGTGACTGAGAAGGGATAAAAGACAGGTGTAACAGGGGCAGGATTGTCCCCCCGATCTCTGCATTGACATTCTGAGGATACAAAGACCCTGGAAGCTATTGTGCAGAAAAAAAATAGGCTACTAACACACATGCCTCTGCCACCTCACTTCTTCCACCGCTGGCGTTGAACACAACACGCCTGTTACTCTCTTTCCTTCTTGGGGAGAAGCTCCTGAGGATGTGCTGCATGTTGAATGACAGATCAGAGCTCTGCAGCACCCAGTGGGACGCACGCCCCATGCGGCATAACCTGCTTTTGAAACGAGAGGCAGGAAGACCTGGACTCCTGTAGGTTTTCTAAAATAATTTAAAATTATTTTAATCCTGTTGTGGTTTAACCCCAGCTGTCAACTAGGACCATGCAGCCGTTCACACCCCCGCCCCCCCAGCCCAGTAGGGTAGGGAGAAGAGGGGGAAAAAGGAGAGGGAGAAAAAGGAAAAAAAACCTCATGGGTTGAGACAAAGACAGTTTAATAGAACAGTAACGAAAAAGAAAAAAAACCCCAAACCCTAATGATAATAATGGTAAAATAATATATAAAATAAAGTGATGCAACACAAATTACTTTCACCACCCGATGACCGGTTGCCCATCCTGTACCGAGCAGCGACCATGGATTCCTGCCCCCCGGCCAACCTCCATTTATATACTGGCCATGACATCTGCAGTAGGGAATATTCCTTTGGCCAGCTTGTCCTGTCTATGCTCCCTCTCAGCTTCTATGAGAAGCTGAAAAAGCTTAATATAAACATTACTTAGCAACAACTACAACAATATGTGTTATCAACATCATTCTCATACTATCCCAAACACAACAGCTACTAGGAAGAAAATTAACTCTATCGCAGCTGAAACCAGGACAAATCCTTTGACTTTGGCCAGTTGACACCACTTTTTGATGTTTAGCTGGTATTCTAAAAAAGTAAAATTTAAATTTCCTAAGCATACAGACTCGTAAGTTGATCTCCTGGGTTTGTAGCCCCAAAGAGAAGTATGAGAAACTTCTGCAGGAGGTAGTTTCCACCTGCCCACGCAACAGTGCAGAATTCCCCAGCGCTGGCAAAGCCTGCCCTTACTGAAAGCACTCACAAGTTGCTCCTGGAAGTTTCCACGTGGCCTTCATCCCCTAGTGATTTGTACAAGAACAAGAGACTGCAGGACCTTGCAGGATGAGTCCCAGGGAAGAGGAAGGGCTGTGGATACTCAGAAAAACTCTCCCAATTAATATTAATTTGAAAAATAGAATTGGTATCTCTTTTCCTTCCCCTCCCTGCCATTCTCTCTTGCGAAACAGCTTCACAGTGAGGAACCTATTATTGGCCATTGCACATCATTAATTTTAGAATCATTTCTCTTTCGTGGCATCTTATGGTCCTGCGTTACGCTGCATAATAGTGTCATTCCGGCATAGGAGGCATCGCCTGTTTCAAGCATAACACTACAGACCAGAGCTACTCAGTCTAAGAGGGACTTAAACTAGACATCACGGAGCAGTGCAGGGGTGGGGCTCAGATAGATATGCAGTCATGAAAACACATCGCGGATGAAGAGACGTTGCTTTATGTAAAGGGACTGGGAGCAATGGGGCAATGGCTGTGAAGCTTGGAGATTTCCCAGCAGCACCTTGCTTGGAAATCCAAATTTCAAGATTAAAACCCAACCCTATTATGATATAGTTCACTGTATTTTATAACGATACAGAGGACTCAGCAGCTCATATTTTTGATCGGCTTATGACAACGAATACATTTAGTTTTGCCTGTTTCAGCAGCAGCGAGCCCACGAGTAGGCTTCCCTGTGTATTGACTGCACTGAAGGCGTTGGCAAGGGGAAGACTTCCCACGTGCCCGCCTCTGTGGCCGCGCCAGGCGGAGCGGACACCACTCAAACCACCTTCCTCCAAAAAGCTGAGGCCCAGGCTAACCCAAGTGAGGCCTGTGGTGTGTGTTACAGGTAGAGGGGCTTTGGAGTCAGCCTGGCATGGCGCAGTGCCGAGCAGACCCCACCACTCACCACAGCGGCAGGACAAGTTCTGGTGCGACTGATCTGCACAGGAACAAAGCGTTTTCACTAGGGCAAGCAAGAGGATGCAGGGATAGGGATGCTTTTTTACCAGTGCACTGTTTCTGTGCACCAATTTTTCTTAAAAATAATCTAGACACTGGTTTACATGAGTCGACATCCAATCCTAACCCATCTTGTAAACACTTTGAAGCAGAACTGTTGTGGGTTTTTTTGCTTTTACCCAGATAACTGGGGTTTATACGCATCTTGTACAATGGGCCACAGCTAGGGATCCTAGATCAATACAAATAAGAATGAAAAATAACACTATGTTCTAAATTGCTATGACTAATTCCTTGTATTAGTAATACAAAAAACAATTCAATCCGTATCGCAGGATTTTATCGGCGGCCAAGTACTAATTCAAAACTTTACCAGTGTCTGCCTGCTTTTCCATGGAATAATAGCAAAATGTATTTCCAGTTCTGATTTCGACTCATTAAATCCTGTTGACAAAACCCGTTTGTTTTAAGAATTAAATGAAATCTTTTTCAGAAGAACTCTCCGCAAGGTGCACGCATGGGAAGCAGCCCTCAAATATGTCATTCTTGGAAAACCCAACGCGACGTTAGGAGACCTGATACTCCTGCTGCAGCGCCTATGCAGAATACGAAGCGCAGAGTAAACTGACAAAATAATTGGATTATACATGCACAATTCAGACTTTCAGTTACTGGGTGCTTTCTTGCTCCTGGTTTCCACAGAAAAGTCAGGTTTTTGTTCCTTAAGTCCTTGTACTGCTTATTTACATATGAAAAGGTAAGTTTATAAAAGAGCTTTCCTATTTTACTACATCTAATAGTTAATAATTTAAATCTGCAGCCATTATCATCATATAGATTGACACAAATGGCATATGGATCATTCTGGGGATGAGGGTTAGTTTCTTTTAAGAGAGAATTGTTTTAGTTTTTGCAGGAAATTAATCAGGGGAATGGGCTTTGTGGAGCATGGAGCAAATCTAATCTGTTCTTTGTTCAAATTTGCCTTGCTCCAATTCCTAGCAATTGTAGACAACATGCTCTTTTGTTCGGGAGCCACTTGTTACATGCATAATTAGAGACTGCAGTAGCTGTGTTTAAAGAAAAACTGTTTTCCAATGTAATGTGTGATCTTGATAATAGTATTTTCATCAAAGGTAGCAATTACATTCATTAAGCTGGGACTGGCAAGGCAGCAAGGAAATTAAGTGGAAGGTGAATAAAAAGCTCCCCGTTTCTTTTTAAAATCTCTGTCTCTTTATAAGTTGAAATGCACCATGTTGAGCTGCAAACTGGAAAATACATACTGAATATAAAAAAAGAAAGAAAGAAAAAAATAAAGTCCTCCTTAACCTTTCTGAATAATGATCCAGAAGATATCCTAGGGACACCTACTATAGATGCACTTTTCAAATTAAAGGGCTTTATTCTACATTAATTTCTTATGCAAGTTTTAAACGAGCTCAACATATGATTCAGGTCTTTAAAGGCTCCAGGGCTCTCTAGGATTAATTCACTGTTCTTTTCACACATAAATTAATTGTTTTGTGTTCTCAAAAACAGCAAACAGCACATAAATCAACCGGTTTAGAAAAGATGCAAGGCTGGTACCTTTTGCAAATCACTGAAGTTTGCTATTTACACTTCATTATTATAATATGTAACTTTTAAAGGAAAAGCTGGAAAAGTAGGACATATGTTGTTAATTCTAAGCTGATTTCTTGAGTGCATAACTCATTTTAGCAATTTGATGCCTTGAAAGACAAAAGTTGTGGAGCACTGAAAAGCCATTCTTCCAGCACTCTAATTATATTTTTTCCAGTTAATAATTCAATTACACATCACTAATGTATTTGCAAACATTCCCACGAAAAAATAGCTAGTTGTGTAGGGTGTTCCCCCCCCCCCCCCCTTTTGCCTTAAGCCTTGTAAAAGTGAGATTTGCAGATGGGAAAATGTGAAAATCTAAAGATGTGAGCCCTGGGAGGGCCGTGCTCAGTCCCGTGGGCTCCCCCAGGCACTCCTGCTGCGCGCACAAACAGGAACCTCATTTTTTTGACTCCAAAATGTAATCCCCCCTTTTTTTCCAGGCACTGTATCGCAGACAGAAGCAAGGGGAAGCGGGTCCATCCTTTCGTACCTTTGCCCTGTGCGGACAGCCGGGGCTGCACATGACTGCAGAGAAGGGCTGAGCCCCAGTTTTGCAGGCAGGCAGAACACCCCACTTCAGGGATCTCAGCAGGTGTCAACCAAAGCAGACGACATTGCAGCAAGTGGGGCAAGTCTAATTTACAAGCACTTACAGCAGGACAGATACTGAGAAGCAGGCGATGGCAGGTACTGTGCTCCCTCCTGAACAGGGATGTCCCAGCGCGCTCTGATCTCGAGGCAAGAGAGAAAAATTAAGCCAGAACCTGGTTATCCGTAACTCCAAAAATAACTGTTTCTCCCTCTGCCCTTCCCAGAAATAGAATATGAAACCACAGCATCTCGGCCAAATTGGAATTTGCATAGTTCTGCGAAGCATTTCCTTCAGTTAGGAATGATTTAATTATTCTTCACTTCCTCTTCTAGAAATCATTCCTGGATAATGAGGTTAGCATAGAGCAGATATGTTTCAGTCAAGAAATAGATGTAATTCAGTGCCAGAAGGCTTTTACAGTTTTAAAAAAAAGGTTTTTGGACACTTCTAAATAGAAGCAGCAGTATGGAGAAGGTTGGCTATTAAATTACAATATTCTGAGACACCAGATCACCGGGTGCTTTAACCCAGTGCTGTGTCAGCACCCTGAAGAGTCAGAGGACAACCACAACTCTCTTGTGACCCAGATTCATACACAAGGGTAACAAGGCACATTTTAAATAATTATTAAACAATGACAAGCTGTATTACCTCCAGAGAATTGTTTATCTCTGCAAATTGAATCACTGAAGTCAAAATACAGTAGAGCTAAAATACTTCTAGCATAAAACGGAAGAACTACTGCTGGGCCTTACTTTGGACCTTGGAAACTGTGAATCCTGCACAGCAGTCAAATATATTTTATGACAAATAGCTTGCTGAATCTAGCTTTTATTATTCAAGCAACAATCAAAATAACCTGCCATATCAATCAAATTTAGACCTTGCCGCAATTAAACTGAACAAATTATTTTCTTTTTAAAGCTTGGTTGGACAGACATTGAGAAGACCAATGTAATTTAGAATTTAAGAAGGGGGCATAACAGTTTGTGTTTGGCAAAAATCATACAGTGGAACATAAGGATTTCTTCTCTGAACGCGGGGAAAACAAGACTATGAACGTAAATACAGCCTTCATATCATATAACCATCTTCTAGTACATAATAGGGAGTCATAAAACATTTTCAAAGTTCAAAAAGTACCTGAGCTGAAAAAAGTGTTTTGCCTCAATTCTTAGGGGAACAATTGGACCAAATGCTGCATTTGGTGTGTAAACATCCTCCATCTCAGGAACAGAATGTCTAACATTTTCTTTCCTAAAACAAACAGCATCAGCTTTTGCGCTAAACCACATTTGCTCTGTGCCAACTGTATCTTCAACAGCTTCATTAACAAAACCAGTTCTACAGAGCTTTTCAGTATTTAACTAAATTTCCAGAACCTTAATTTCTGAATTATTCCCCAATGCTTTTTTGGTCAGTTTAGCAGAGCTGACACAAAGCTGTTCCGCATGAGATAAAATGCCAAAAAAAAAAAAGTAAAACATTGCGCCTACAACTTAGTATCATTTCAAAGTTGGCTTTTTCACTTCAGCTGGTCCTTTTGCCAGTGTTGGGCACATGATACAGTGGCTCCATAAATAAAGTTATATCAGCTAGTACTTTTTAGCATAAATAACATTTGCAGCTTCTGAGGCTCTTAACCTCTCTCACTCTGCTTTTTGTATCCCTACAGGAAAAAAATAATAATCCTGAGAAGCGAGTGTCTTTCTAAAATGTAATTATCACGTCTTTAGGTACCATCTAAACAAAGGCAGAAAAACCTCAGCAACACAGTATCAAATTAAAACTGGATGACTGCTCTGGTTATACTGAAAAATTTGCATTTAATTTGCATCTTAGGATGCAAATTAGCGAACAGAAAAATCTTGCAGCATGTCCTGGAAAATAATTCAGGCCAAAAAAACCCAAGAAACTTGCAGCAAACAATGTGATGAAAAGGTTGGTCAGAAAATTATTCCATTCTTCTCATGGGTGGGTCATCACTGAAAAGTCTTGGCTGTATGCTCACAAGAGAAGGTCAGAAACAACCCCTCAACCAGGAGAACATCAGCTCTGGGTGTGTATCAGAGCTTCTTGTGTCCTACAAAGTGGAGAACCACTCACAGCCCTTCTGCAGGCTCCAAGACATAAACTTTTCAAAACTGAAACAATCGATCTTACTGGGCTCAGAGAGGTGCGGGATACAAACTCAACGTGAACCCATCATATTGCAGCTCCACTCTTCCCTTCATTCTCTTTACACTAGGAAGGAAAGTTGTCTCATAGCTAGCAAACATTAAGGCATTTCTTGATCTGCGAACTTGTACTTGGCCCTAAACCAAACAAGCAGTAACGCACTGTTTCAGCACTTCCCACCGATGAGCGCTTTCCCACCATCACCCTCCGGCCATCATTACAGATGAAGAGAAGCTCATTTTAAGTCTTGGTAATTGAAAGTTGACTTCTCTCCTCTGTAAAACACATCCAAAGCAGTCCAGCCCTGCCTTATCTGGTGATTTATAACAGATGTTTTAAAGCCATCACGAACTGTGACAATGGTTTATGCAACACTTCAGACTGTAAGACCTCCAGGTCTGGCTGGTTACAGAGCAGAATTTACTTTTCAGTCCATATATGTTAATTTCCTGGTTAGGTGACCTACAAATAACACAAGCTTGCAATCGGGAAGTTGGGAATTTATTGCAGTATTTTAGGTTTTCCTGTTGCTATGTGAATTTTTGGGGTTGTTTTGTAAGAAAGTGGTTACAGCTTGTAATAGCTTCCCTTTCTACAGAGATCCCTGCAGAATGTTTGATGAACATATGTTTCTGCACATTCAGAAGTCCTCATTCTCATTGTGTATATTAAATAAACCCCGTTCTGAAAGTGCTGCTTACTTGGCTACCGAGACACAGCTTTCTGTCAGGTGGGGAGTGCTTTTTCTTTAGGATCTTCAGTGAAGTCACCTTGAGATTTCTTTATATGTATAGTCTTCCAGTATTAGTAGCTCTACAGCTAGTAAGACACACAGAGGAAGACCAGTTTCAGAAAGATGTAAATGATCTTGAAAGAATACATAAAAATGCTATTGCTGCCTGTTGAGACTGTACATCTTTTCGATTTGTATTTCAAAGTATTTATCAGAAAAAATGTTGCATTGTGCATTGCATGTTCTTTTGAGCACTAATATACCAATACGAATCAACATTTGAATGCTCTCATCTATGAAACAAGCTATTAGGAAACATACTGGTTAGTTCTAGTCACCTAATGTATTAGACAGTTATTGCACATGAACAGAATATTTTTAGAGAATAATAAACGCCAAGATTTCAAAGCAGCTTAATAATGTCTCTAGTATCAGATAATGAGAAATTCCCTCAATGCCGCTAAGCTGGACTTCATTAATTATAGCGACTGATCTTACAACTGGCATATTTAACTGAAATAATGATTATAATTCCTATTTGTTAGCCTGGAACTCCGGATTCACTGTGCACTGATGTTTGACTGTCTCTGGTGTGGGCTCGGAAAGAACTCTTACCCGCATGTACAGCTGACCGCACTACGTAGCTCTAGGCTACTAAGCATGCCCCGCACCTAGATCTAGACCGAGGTGTTATACTTCAGAGAAGACAACTCCTTGCAAAACGCTCTGCAACGACTGTATTTCGATACAACATAAAATGACAAATTGTGTGAAAACTCTTTGGGAATCGTACAATACATATTCATCTGCCCATCGGTCTCTGCCAACAGTTTGCACAGTGATAACATAACAGGTAAATATTCATGAAGCATTTGTGGTAGCTGTTAACCACCTTCACGTAATTCTCTTAGGAGAAGATCTATCGCATCGGTACACTGAATACATTCTGGGGTTGAGGAAAAACATTTCTTCGGTTTTCGTGTATCCAATAAGCAAGCTCAGGAAAGTCAGACAGCTGCTTTCAAAGCAGACTGTGTTTCAAATTGAGCTTAGCTTGGTAGGAAAAACTTGAAATGTGCCTCTCACCAAAAGATTTCCAAATGGAAACGCAATAACATGTTAATTAGAAAATTCTTTACATAGCAAAAGGCTCCCAATGAACAATTACTTTATATTTCACATAAGCCTTTTCTAAAACAATCTTTATACGGGGAAAAGAAAATATGAAACAAAGAACAACAGCACAGAAGACATCATATCAAATGTTATATTTGAGTATTTCCCAAGTAGTGATTAAACCTTTCTGTGGAAATCTGCCTTAGACCGTTATCACAAACGAGAATAACATTAAAGAAACCTGACAGATGATATAGTCATTCGATCCCAGTATAAAAATTGCAAGATCTGGGGAAAATTTTAAATGACAGATTATTAGAGAACCATCCCCTGCTATACAAGATTAGCATTGTATCAAGTCAGATATCAAACTCAGGCACTTTTTAATACATTCTCAGTATAGGTCCTTTCTTCTAACGGGGGAAGCCCAGATGCAGCATTTGATACTGAAGATGCTGCCCCAGGGCAACAGACCAGATTGACTGGGCTGACTAAGGGCATATAAAGGGAAAACTCACTAATATAAATACTTATGTTGTATAAAACAGCTTTGAGTCCTGTCATTAGCATGGAAAGCCTCACAGCGTTCACAACGCCAGCTCTGT
This sequence comes from Anarhynchus alexandrinus, assembly GCA_008711295.1. Taxonomy (NCBI): domain Eukaryota; kingdom Metazoa; phylum Chordata; class Aves; order Charadriiformes; family Charadriidae; genus Anarhynchus; species Anarhynchus alexandrinus. The sequence continues at coordinate 170,253 of VUYV01000365.1, read as the reverse complement.
GGCCCTATACCTACTGGTGTAGCCAGCCACCATCAACAGTCCTGGGCCCACAGTGCCAAATGTAGACATGCAATTTATGACAATCCATAAATGCCTGTCCCAAACTGAACAGGGGGTGGGCAGCACAGGCAGCTCTTAACAGCTCCTGGACAACAGCACAGTAATTTTATTACTAAACCAACAGCCGCGTTAGTGCAGCAATGGAATCAGACTGAAGGGGATGAAACAAGTTAACTCTTCCCAGAGTCAGCGACCAGAACACCTAATGCTTCCACGTGCCCTTTTAAAACAACGATGACAGAAACTCAGTGTTTATAATTCATTTGTGCGCATATTCCTCCACAGAATTTTGTAGACAAAAATAAAATACAATACATACATTTCTTTTGAAAGTTATTGTGTACAGAATACAGCATATAGAACTGAGAGATGTGAAATATTTACAGCTGTAACATTATAAAGGCTTGACCTTGCTTTTCTGAGAAGAACTGTTGAGTAACTGACGAGGCTGTTCAGATTGTTTCCTGGAGTTTGGCATCCAAGTTCAGGCTGTAGGAAATCACATTATTTTGATTTTTTTCAGATTATTTTTTCAAATGGATACCTGACACAGTTCTACACAAAGTGACAGTCCTTTTACATAATCCTGGATCTCCAGCCCTTAACAGTCCTTCAAAGAGCTCTGCACTTTCCTCCATGAAGAGTTTGCTTTTAGCACTATATTAAGTCACGTAAGTATTTTCACTCACTTCCTAGCCTCACACAAAACTACAGAAGCCAAACTAAGAAAGTACGTCAAATGAGGAGACCTTCTTAACAGTGTGAATCAACACCTGATCTCTGCTGACACTCACGTTAGCAAAAGCAGGCTAAACTGCAGCACCTAAGGGCTGCATCTCACCTGAGCACAACTCACCATATTCATCAAAGTTCACTCAAGCATTTGTAGTACAGTTATGATCATTTCAGACTTGCAGATAGACTATGTTGAGCAGAATAGTTGTAGTTAACTGTTGCTGTGTCTGCAGTCTTAATCCTAGTCTAACAATCTCCCCAGTTTTTTCAATTCAGCTGAAAGAAAGCAAACAACCTGAAATGCATTAATATTAATAATAACATCAACATCATCATCAACAATAATAATAATAATGATGATGATAATATAGCTAGAAGAAATCTTCAGAAATTACCTAGTTTATGCTCCTACTCTTACATTTTTCAAAATCTTAAAGCTGGTGATCAAACTGATATGGGAGGTGCTTTTTTATTGGCATAAGGATAACTACCACATTAATTCTTCGCCTATCAACTGGCAAAGCATGTATGTCGGGGGTGACATTCACTACAAGTAGTTACTTCCCTTTGAAGCTCACAACAAGTCAGAAAAACTTTTTAATAGTGCTTTTCCTCCTTGCTTGTTGCTTTGTATAAGGCACTGCAGTCTGCTTGTTTTACAAAATCGTATTTGTTAAGTGTCATTTACCCTAGTTTTGCCAGAAAATCCTTTAGGAGTCTCAGACTGTAATGGTCTAAGCTCCGCTCAAAGTGAATCATCGGTGACTAGCAAGCTTTAAAAATGAGATTCTTTTAAGTCAGCCAAAACCAGAAACCAAATCATTCCCTCCCAAAAACACTTGAAGCAAATTGCTGATTGCAGCAATTATAATAATTTTTCATATATTAAGCTTTCCATCTCTTGATTCTTAGTTAATTAGTTCTCCAGCACTGAAGAGGTTTCTCTAGTAAATAATGTCTAACTTTAAAGTAAACAAGAGAGATAAAAAAGCAAATACTTCTCACCCCCCACCCTCAAAGGAGAAGAATTCCTCTGTTTTTGTAAAGAACCACTAACTTCCATGAGCGAGTTTTCTAAGCTGCAAATTAACAGTCCTTCCCTAACTCCCAGGAAGGCTCTGAGGATTAAAGTTTGTAAAATGCATTGGACACAGAAAGGCCACTGTGATGTAGTATCACAGCATTCCTATTACCTAGCTTATATCTCAGTCTTTTTGCAGAACTACTAGAGCTTTTTTAACCCCATTTCACAAAGATTTCAACTCAACCTTTTATGAAAGGAGAACTATAAATAGCCTCTTAGATTAAAACCCTTAACAGCTGAGAAGGCTAGAAAGGGAGCTAGATATTATCCACCTTTCAGTACTACAAACTGGGGCTAGAAGGGCTTAATTACCAAGATATACTTAAGAACACACTAAGGGCTGCTATAAAAATTACTCCAATTACAGCAGCTCCACAGATATTGCTCCACCTGGGAGAGAGGAAACCATCACTTCTGTCTCTTTCCACATACCTCTCCTGTACAACATGCTAATAAAGGGCATCACGAAAAAACAGCAGCTTCACGCCGTGCAACAGTTCTGCTGCACATGTGGAGTGGTGGCTTAACAGAACCTTTCACACCAGGCAAAGCCAAGGATTTGGCTTCTTTTGTTTTCACTTTGAAATCTCACAGTGGAGATACGCTGTTTGCATAACCTATGGCAACAAAATAATTTCAGCCAATGTATTACCTTAGAAGTGTTTGGCGCAGAAAGAGATACTTTGAACCCATGATTTGGATTTGAATGTGGAATTCATGATTTCACATGAATTACACACTCACTGTCCTGAAATGGGGAATTCATGGTTTTCCTTACAATTTTGTCTGTGATATTGTATTCTTAAGATTTTTACAGTTACAAATAAATATTTAATTCACAATGAGTGTTCAGAGAAATAACTTCCATTAACAGTCAGGAAGTCCTTATGGTTTCAGTACTCCTGTGCTAAGCTTTTTGCAATGGTGCTCAACTGGATATTTGAAGTTCCTTCATATATTGTACCTGAAATGAAAACAAAATAAATTAGAAGACTACAAAACCACAGTGAGTATCTGAAAAGAGACCAAGATATCATTCTAACAGTCCAGTTAGAATATTTACAATTATGAAGTGAAGCTTTACTGAGCAAGTTCTAGAAACAGAATTATCATTTACATAAATGTTCATATTTTATTATCTGCATCAATTAAAATACTCCTGCTGGTATGACATAATGACAAGACATTTTCCTGAAAAGCAGTTCCTAAATAAACAACAAAAATTAAGTACTTACAAATGCTATCAGCAATAAAAATCAAAGGGTAACATTGTTAGAAATGTCAAACTGTTAGGTCTGAGGACTACACTGGTAAACAAGGAAGTCCTGAAAATAAAACCCCACAAAGATTCAGATCTTAAAGGCAAAGACAGTATTTTCAATGGTTTTGAACTGGAATTTCCTGAATAGAATGGGACACGATGTGTGTGTCTGTATTTTATTGGTATCTAATGAAACATTTTAACTAGCCTTACCTACACAGGTGTTTATACCTAAACTTTTACCTTCTTATATCTGAGCCTTTGAATAAGTTTTAATTAGTGTCTCATGGAAAAAATATCTTAAAAAAATAGCCAGTCATTCATCCCCAAACTTTAATACTACTAATGCTACACGAAATAAGAAACAATCACTCACCTATCTTGCAGTCACGATAGTACTTTTCTATTGGATAATTTTTTGTGAATCCAACGCCACCCATCCATTCAATACATTTACTAGTTGTCAGTGTTGCAACCTATGAAAATAATTTCAGAGGTACAATTTCAGGATCCGACTTCATGCAGGTGGTAGTAAATGTTATTCTTTGTAGCTATTTAAAGTAAAAACAAAACAGCAACAACTAGAACACGTGGGAAGAGGAAGTACCGATATTTTTATATTCATCTTATTTATGCAAGTTATTTTAGAATAAAAATGACATTTTTCTAAATCAGATGACATCAAAAATTCACTAACCATTATTGCAATACTTCATATGCTGCACTATGAAAAAGACGAGCAGCAGTATGCAACACAGCAATTACAAAGAGGCAGAAGCAATCCAGTTTTGAATCATAATAAGACTCTCAGTTGTGACCAGCAGAGTTGAGATGGTCACAAATGAAGTCTCACCATGCCATTTTTCCAGCCACAAAAGGAGAATTCTAAGAAAATGAAATCTCTCTAGATGAGTGAAAATACTAATGCACTTTCTCTTTTAATGTTGTTGCTTGTTTTTCAAAATTTTATTTAGGTGTGTGAGCAGTTCATTCTTTGGTGGCCTACTTTACATTCTTTACATGGACTGAGAACGAGAAACAAGGTAAAAGTACATCCACAGATCTCACAGCAAAACATGAATTAAAAGTTGTACATTCAGTAACAGAAGAAATGTGTAAACAGCAGTGAAATAAATCCACTGAATAAAGAAACTGCAGGTTACCTCAGCAGCGTAGTATTTGGCCATGCTTGCCTCCTTGATGAATGGCCTTCCTGTTTCTGCAAGACGAGCTGCGTTGTAGGTCAGCAACCTCGCCGCCTCCAACTGCGTGGCCACCTGAGCTATCTGATGTTGCATCCCCTGTAATAAGCACGCCACAAGTCAGACAGAACCAGTATCTAGTACTCAACTGGAATTTCTAGCAAGAACTATTGTTTTCACCAAGGAACATACCTACACTGTGAAATAAAAATACAAAATCTAGATGGACTAGTAATTCTGCGCATTTCTGCATCTATGACATCAACGTTGGAAAACCTCTGGGCCACAAAAGTCCTTTTAGGAACTGCACTCCCATTTTCTCCTTCCCTCTTCTTGGATTCAGGCATACTGGGGAACTTCTTGCCTGACTGGCTGGACAGGAGGGTTCAATGTGAACCTATTTGCACCCATGAATATCAAGGAAAATTTCAGCCAAACCTTAACGCTCTCCTGAGCACCGCAAAGACCTGGGTAGGTCAAAGCTGTGTTTTTATTTTGCAGCTGTCTATTGAGAACATTCGTACATTAACAAGTCTAACTCCCTGATGAGCTTAACTGAGAAAGACTTGAAAAAAGTACCTCTTAAATAAAGTGGAGAACTAGCGAGGTGACAACCACTTCTTCCCATGTCCCATAAACCATGAGAGAAGAGTTAGGAGCAGCACAGAAGTATAGAGGACATGACTGATGCATGGATTCAAAGGGAAGGAAAAAGGTGATGGAGCTCACATCTAAATGGTAGGTATTACAGAAGAATAGGTTTATTTAAGAAGACCCAAACATTATGATGACTGAAAATGAACATTTAGTAGCCTAATTTGCTCCTAAAACACAATGAAATCTTTCATCTTATTAACACTGCTCCCTGAAATTTGCAAAAATATATATGCAGGTCAAAATAACAAAATGATTTGGCAATTAAAAATTCCATTTCCCATTCAAAAGACGCAGTTCCAATAATTTCCTAGATATCTGTAGGTGCTTCCTAAAATTTGTATAAATTATGAGTAGTACTAATGTTCCTTCTCTTCAGCCGAGATGTAGGTTTCTTTTAACAAGAAAATTACTATAGCAATTACAATTACATATCTTCCTTATTAAACTATACATCATTTTTGCAACAAAGAGCCTTTTTCGTTTTAAGATACAGATATTATCATGAAAACTAAATGTCTTTGTATAACACAGGAAATCTAATAATTCAATCAGTTTTGCTCATCTTTTTATAATTTCTAGTGTCTCCAGCAAAAGGCCTTCCCCTACACCTCATGAAAGGCTATAAAAACTGGAACATATTCAACATACTGTGATATTAAAATCAGAAGAGAAAGGGGGTTCCATGTATATTATTTTCAAAGGCAATGAATATACTATCAAGCAAAAGGAGTTATGTTAATAGTGTTTTGAAGTTTTAAATGATTTATACGGTACTTGCAAAGGCACATAGCACTGAATTTATATATTTTACGTGGCAGATCAATGCTTATCTGAAATTCTTTTGAAAAATTCTTCTCAAATATTGGTAAGTGGAGACATGACACAAGGTGGAGCACAAATGATGCAAATCAGATTACTCATTTTACTGCCTTCATCTCCTGTGGTAACTACGTCTCTCTTGGAGGAAACTTCCCATGTGTTCATTAACAAATACCTGGAAATCGAATACACTTTTCCCAAACTGGACTCTCTCCTTTGTATAGGGAATTGTATGGTCAAAACACCCCTGTGCCAGTCCTAACATCTGTAAGAAATAAGACATACTGAGGTGAGTTAGGACAAAAAAAAATAAATCAAACTTTGACGAATAAGCCTATTCCATGCTGTTCCATTCCATTCCTGAAAGAAACTTTCTTACTAAAGGCAAAATATGTGTGAAAACACTATCACTCATTTTGAACAAAACTTATAGGTCAACTGTGGTCGTGGAAATATTAAGTGTTTCTGGGAATTCTTAATTACAAGGGAAATTTACTGTAAACAAAAGATCTATTACAGGAAAAATAATTTTAATGATTATTTAAAACTATTTTCATAATCAAAATAATTTCTCATTTTATAGAAGACGCTAGAATGTCAGAATTAGCAATTTATTTCAGAAGTTAGAAAATTAATATAGTGGAAGGAGAGATTTGTTCCAGCGTTTTCTAGAAAAAAACCCAACTCAACAGAACAATTTTAGAAGACATATTGTCTTTTCACACACTCTTCACTCAGCAGCAAAGACAGCAAAACACAATTGTTATCTTGGAGGATAACATATGGGAAAACTACATATGAACATTTATAGAGGTAACTCACATCTACCTTAGTGTCTGATTTGTTAGCTTAAAGAAACATTATGAAATCTGGAAAGCAAACTAGTTTTATGTTTGTTTAATCACCAAATTTTAAGAAGCATATTCCATTCCTAACAAGATAGTAAAGAAAGGACCCTGCCTTTAGTATATCTTGGCATACACACCTATTGGTAAAGATCAGTGTGTTTCATTATATAACTACCATCCATCTGAACACATTCATTCTACCTAGTTTCTTTCCAGGAAAAACAAAGTTAGGAAATTAAATTAGGGTAAGCATCAAATAAGGGTGGGGGGGCGGGGGGGAGGTGGGAATGAATGGCAAGAAGAACTATCAAAAAGCAAGGTAACAGAATACAGTAAAATTGGAATCTCATAAAACTTTTCTAAGTCAAGACGGGATACTACAACGTGGCAGTTAGCTGTCACATCAAGAAGCTTATGTCAAACTACTTTTAATAATGTACAGTACTGTATGGGTATTTTTGGATAGACCCACATATCAAGCTGAAAGCCAAGGGCCCCAAGAAGATAAAAACACAGCTCTGACTGGGTTCAGATATCTACTCCTTAATCATTTAAGATTCTAGAAAAAAAAACCAAAACAAAACACAACAAACACACAGGAAAATTAGTATATGGGAAAAGAACATAAGAAAATAATAGTCTGCTGCTAATCAGCTGTATTACCAGATTTGTTACCTTCTTATACAAGCTCACAAAGATGAACCAAGCACACCAACTTCAGCACCTGTAACAATATAAGCAGCTACCTTGCACTAAAACTATCTGAAACTGTTTTCACAACCACATTACGTTTTATAAGATGTTAATTATCTTTTAAAACTGTTACTACTGCAAAACTAAATTCAATACTACAGGGCTTTAGAACTGCTGTTCTTGTACATTCAAGTACATTTCTCTTCATTTGAAGGTACCAAGTAAGTAGTAACTAAGATATAACAACTACCTGACCTTAACTTTTAATTAGGTTATAAGTGTAACTTGGAGTAATTAAAAGTAAAATCCAGACCATGTATTTTACTGCCAGAGCTTCTATATTATTTATATCTCTGGGAACAACAGGGCCCACAGCCCTAGTTTTTAAATGCCACATCAGACAAAGTTTAATCACAGATAATCTTTAGAAATGATGGAAAAACCAACCCATTTAGCAGCACAGTATACTGCCATGTGGAAAGTCTAAATTTCAAGAGGATTATTACTTCTGGTCTGTTTGCAAACTAGGGCATAAGATAAGGGAGATTGGTAGTACAGACGTATTATGCCCTACACAGCACAACTACATCCACAACAAAGTAGAAACAAAGAAAAGATTACTTTCAAAATAAATTAAAAATATAAAAAATTGTCATAAGTCATTTTATTATAGGGCTGAACCTGATTTCCACTGAAATCAGCAGCAATCTGAGATCCAAACTAAGTTAACAACAAAATACAACATTTTGAAATAACTTATTTCCCCTAATATGCCATAAGGTGCAATTTTCAAACACAACAATGAGCTAGGACACTTCTGCTATTAAAAAAAAAATCATATTTATTTCAAAAATAAGTTGATTTTTAAAAATAACTTGTTGAGAAAACATCAATTATCATAAGCTCACATTTGACAATCCCATACAATCATAGTTGGAAGCATTAACATTATACATTTCAGTGTTAAATTTTCCAAAGCTAGGGTTTTTTTGTAAAATAAATTTGCATAATGGAAGATAAAAATGTTGATATATTCCAGGAGCAATAAGTTAACCACCAAAGACAAACTAAGTGCCATTTAATGTTTTCTAAATCTATTGCTTATGTCACCAAAGGAGAATTTTACCATTTCCAGTTGTTTCAGTATTTTACTGTAACTTAGCTACAGGAATAGTGACATCTAGTGGCAATTCAGTTTTTAATAAAGTATTTTCCAAATAATATATTCTTATTATCTTTAAATATGTTGTAAATATCAATCCAAATTCAAAGTTATATACTGATTGTATTCAGTATTAAACAAAATTACCCACCTGTGCAGCAATACCTATTCTGCCGGTATTCAGCATTCCAATTGCGTACTTATAGCCTTGTCCAACCTTTCCCAGGATATTGGTCTCAGGAACCTAAAGAATAAAAGCACTCAATTATTTCTGTTCTGTTCTGCTTTGCAACTACTAGTGAGGTTCATAGGTGAATCAGTGTATATGTTTTATTTAATGTTCCTTATACACGAAGGCATAAAACATAAAGCAGACATTTGATTCCTAGAGTATCTGATTAGAACACTTCCTGATACATGTGATTATGAACTGCTGATTGAGAAAATCTGTAGCAAAATTTAAGAAAACCAACCACCTTCAAGACTTCTGTGAAAGAATAGGGAGGAAAAAGTTAAAATATGCCAAACAATCAGTATGTCTAAGGAAAAAGAATACTGGGAATTTAGTTAACGTTCTTTCCTGATATGTAGTCAAGTTTCAATTATGCACAAATTATGCTTCAATAGCTAAACAACTTACAATACCTTAACATTTTCAAATGTTACTGGGCAGGTGGAAGACGCTCTGATTCCAAGCTTGTCCTCCTTCTTCCCCACATGCAGTCCCTCTGTGTTGCGGTCTACTATGAAGCATGTAATTCCCCTGTATCCCTAGGATGAATTAAAATATAATCAAGAACTGTTTTTTATACTAATATCACCAAATAGTGGTCTAAATATCTCATTCCAATACTGAAATTTTATGCCTGCTTAATACTATATTAATAAATAAAACACTGGCACTGTCTTCTGTTCCTTCTATGCCTGCTAATTATGATTTAACAAAGGCCAGAGATACCTTTTTATGAAAATATTCCCTGTGGAAAACATAATCAGAACAACCTTAAAAGTTCTCTTGAAAATACAGGGGACTGGTATTATGTAAATGAAACAGACAGGACTATGGTACCTGCTTATACTGGAAATTACTGGGAAAGCAAGTTATTGCTGTGCAGTGAAGTTACTGCTTGCTGTTAGAACATATGTCACAGTCAAACAATGTACTGCAAGAAGCCATTGGGTACCTTTAGACTAAAGTGGTCAAACGAATAATGGCTCTAAACCCATCTGTCAGATGATTCTATAGGATGCAAGGTTTTACTTAAGCCCAATTACTTCAGCTACTCTTCCCACGGAAGGCTGCATATATACTCGTCCTTTTAAGGTTGTCCAAAATAAGAGCACTGACTGAGGAGACTGGTGTCACTGGGAACTGTGCCTGAATATTCAAAGTGAAGCATAATTGTAAATATTATAACAGACCAAATTTAACACCCAAAATTGGTGTACACATTCTCCTTGTGATTCTGGTTTGCAGAACATTGATATCAGTGTTTCTTCACTTTAGAGAGGTAGTGGGAATATAATTAATAAAGTAGTCTGAAATCATTATGATGGTTGTTATCAAAAAGCTCGAAGAGTTGATTTGATGTTGAGATAATGATCTGGACAGGACACTAAATAATGAACGTGACAACATATAGATTGTATAGCCAATCAAATTCTGGCATCTCCCACATACAGGCTTACAGTCTTCACATCTTTGAAGTCTTAAACTAGATTCTTGAGTTACAGGTGTTGTATTCTTGTTAGTTTTCCCGTGCATTTAGCCTAAGCTCTATTTTGCCTTTTAACAACAGCAACTTGTCAGTTCAGTCAGAAGGGCTGGAAAGTCTTAGACTATCTGCTTTTCTGTTACTCAGAATAATACCAATGCATACTGTGCTCTTCATCTAAGCAATTATGATTCTGACATTTTTATTTTCCCTGGTGGGAGGAATTTATTAAATCGCTCAGCAAGTTGTCAATTTTTGTTGGGAAATATTTTTAAAGGTTTGTTGTCAGCTAGGAAAAGGTTCAAAGAATATTAACCTTTAACATCAGATTATTAATCAAAATCCATAGTTTCATATATCATCGGCTGTTACTGAATTGCAGCTATTCTTTAGCAACTTACTAAGGACGGATCTGTATTTGCCATCACAAAGAAAACTCCTGCGTGTTCTGCTAAGCTAATCCACATCTTTGAGCCATTGATAATATAGTAGTCTCCTTTCTTTTCAGCCCGAGTCTTCAAAGAAAAAGCATCACTGCCAGCTCCAGCCTCCGAGAGACAGAAACTGCCTATCTGCCAATTGAAGGGAAAAAATAATTTTAATTTTTACTCCACATATAGGTGCAACATATAACAAATTCTGCAACAAAAATAGTTATAAACAAGCACAAGTCTCAAATTCAAACATTTTAACCTATTGCATCAAAGTAACTAAGTTTCAGATACAGAGATTAAGAATAGAAACACTATGTAATTACACATCTCTCAAAGTCAACTGCTTTAAAGTTCTTTTCCACAGTAAATTAAATTTTAATGAAACTAATAAGCACCTTTCCACTTTTACCTCTCAGTTACTGATGACAGGACGTATCTCTATCATCACAGAGCTCAACTCTAACCAGTGTTTCAAAGTTCGCACATATTTTCCAATGCTGCAGTCACCCATTTAGTTACTGAGAAAAACCACCCTGCTAACATTACTTAACTATTAAACATTACAGTATAGTTTACATTACATTACATTATAGTTTAGTAAAGTAAGAATTTGACTCACTGTATCTTTAGCGACTCTGGGCAAGTAAGTTCTTTTTTGTTCTTCTGTGCCATATGTCACGAACAACTTATTTGTTAGTGTATTTTGGAGTTCACATAGAAGAGCTACAGCTGGATCAACTTTGGCCAATTCTTCTACCACCAATATGATTGAAAAAAATGAAGCTCCAGTTCCTCCATATTCTTCCCCAAGGTCAATACTCATCAGCTGCAATGTAAAAGATGCAAATATATCAATCTGTTGGTTCCCGTCAACAACTTTTTAGTCCAAGTGGATACTTAAGAGATTAAAATGAAAAACACATAATGTCTTTCCAGATCCTTCCCTAAAGACCTGTTTTCCTTCAATACCCTTAACAAACAAATTCTTCACAGAAGCTGAGAGTCAATCCATGCAAAAAATAACTAACATGCAGTATACAGGCCAATCATCACCCTAATTTGATTACATTTTCCAGAACAATTGCAATCTCAACAGAATTCTAATAATTACAGTTGTTATTGTATAAAATGACATTCTAAACACAGAAAAGCTTTAGGTTTGATAGCAGTAAATGCCAACATTGAAGCCAGGAGTGATGAACAGGATATCTACAACACAAGTCCTTGTGGTTGGCCAGTAAGGACGTAAAGGACTCCTGATACCCTTTTCCAGCAACACTTATCAGAGTCATGCTGGTTCTAGGATTCTACACAATTATGCTTATTTGGTTAAAAAAAAAAAAAAAGAATATGGGGAGGAAGACAAGGAACTCAAAGATAAGATGAAGAACGTGGTATGGAAGAGGGAGAGATGGAAAGAATATTACAATAAAAGATGGAGAGTGATAATGTAGTAAAAAAGAAGAGAAAGCTGCCTTGCTGTTGATAAATCCAAAATTTTAATCTGAAAAGTGCACAGCTAGAGATTAATAAAATGATGTCACTTTCGTAATAAAAGATTAAGTAAAAGCGTGCAGACCCCTTGTTCAAACAATCCCTGTATTATAGAGTCTTCCATTTTCGAATCCTCATCCATTTTTTGCACAAAAGGTGCAACTCGTTCCTGAGCAAATTTTGTCACTGTAACGAAGAGAAGAAAGACAGCGTGTAAGTATTCTAACACTCTCCTTGAAGATCAATATAACAGTCGTGTGGTATTTCTGACAGGTTATGCATGTATTCCCTGACTCTCCCAGACCAGTTAATAAAAGGACAAAATGTTGCCCAAGTGGAACAAGGTGATGTGCCACAAAGCTCAATCATAATGACTTTCTAAACTCAGCTACAACTCTCTAAACCAAAACAAGTACTTGCTATAAATTCAGAAACTTTGAACTCGGTAACACTTACGTAACATTGGCTGAACAAAAAAATTAAAGAAAATATTTCAAATACATCCCTTATTTGGTTAGCTGTATTGTATTTCTTTATAAATTAAACCTGCAGTTTGGGAAGACGGTCTCAGGCTTCAACACATGTTATTCTGAGTGCACAAAATCCTGTAAGACTGTTCCTGTTTAACCAGAGCCTTTTATAAGCTCTCACCCAGATGTGCTGCCCCTTCCTCTTTCACCTTTGCTCTGATGATCCCTTCTGAAATACAGTCCCTTCATGCAAGCCTGGCTGCATGGCAGCACACCACATCTGTCACTGTTCTGGGTATACTTGAAATCTCTGAAAACCAGCCGGAGCAGTTAACTGTAGCTGAACTAAACACTTCAGAAAGGGCATGAGTCAATGCCAGGCAACTTCACTTCTGCAACGGCAACAGTTTTAAACAGCTAATATTTATGCAGAGTAAACTGCACTGTGGTATGTGGAACTGTGGTATGTGGAACTGTGCCATAGTAACATGGAAAAAGAACATTACATTTTCCACTTGTGAACTAAAGCAGTTTTAAGATTAAGCACAATCCCACACAACAATCTCAACATTTCACTAGAAATAAAGAACTGAAATAAATTTTTAAGCTAAAATTTCACTTTTAGTTAGACATTTCTGAATTTTAACCACACAGATAATAGGTACCCATATTTTTCAGCATTGTCTCCTCTTCGGTGAATGTTTGAAGTGGAGCACAGACAACTCCATCACTGGCTATATTTTGCTTAAGTTCCGATTTGGAGGATCTAAAGACACATGGAGAAGCCCTCCAAGGAGCCAAGTACACTGGCAAATTTCTTTTCAGCTGTTGACAAAAAATACAGAACATCAGACCAGTTAATAGAATTTGTATTTGTAGACAGACAACAATACACAATTTTACCCAGTGTTTTTATTCAGGACTGGAATAGGAAATATAATTTACATTCAAGGTCCAGTTTNCCCCCCCCCCCCCCCCCCCCCTCTCCTAAAAGAAAACATCCTTTAATTACTCTTATTTTAACGCCAAACAATTTTCTTTCTGGAAGTTTGCTAACACAATGTTATTTTACAAAGTATTCACAAACATTAATTTTGGTCCATTTTAGTGTTTACAGCAAAAAACCCCTGCTGATAGTATTTATTTTTATAGATGGTTTTGTAAGTCTGCTGCAATAGTAGTAAGTGTACATTTTGATAGAATTAATCTCTTCATTAACAGTATGATAAATGTAAAATAGACATACAAATGTTTTTACAGAAGACCAGTCAACTTTAATGATAGACTTAGCTTTCTCCCTGATTTTCTAGAGGCCAGCAACTCTCACTTCTAAAGCAATCTGATAACACTTCATTTGGATCATTGGTATTTTGCTGTGAAAGAGCTAACTTTAACAGCACTGTGGATTTTTGTATTCAAACTGAATTCTTATCTACCACTTCATGATTTTCAGAGTGAGCACACATTTCATAGATGAAGCCCTGGCATTTGAGTGTTTCTCTGTAGTTAATTTCTATATAGTTAGTTTAAATCCTATAGTTAGTATGTTGATAGCACTATGTAACAAATCATTACTGTGTCTTATTTGGTTGATTTATTAAGAAAGTACACAAAGGAACTAAAATTGAGTAATTTATGCTTAACTTCTCCCAATTCATCCATGATGTACAATAATTTGAAATGATATCAAGAAGCATTGCTTATCCAACCAAGAGAGTGGAGGAGCATTTTACTATAGGGGAATGGCGTCAAGCCTGTGTGGCAAAAGTCACAAAAATGAACAGAAACAGACAGTGGCTTTAGGAGCAAGCTACACACAGTGATTGTCAGGTGGGTGGACATAGATAATGTGACAGGTAATTAGCTCGTAACTTGGAGAACTTTACTTAGTGTTCAGACTTACTCAAGTAGGTAACAGCAGGTGTTAGAAAGGAACACATTTGGTTTGAAAGTTAATATGCTTTCTAACCACAGAATAATTTCTTAGGATTTTTTAAAAAGTTAGCATAATGAATATGATCTGGCTCAAAAAGCAAGAGCCTAACAGCAGCTAAACTGCTCCAAAATGTATTCCTGAAAAGCAGTGTTCAAAAAAGAAGCACAGTTTGACTGACTGATCTCAAAAGAGGTAAGACAGAAAAATAGCTTTGCTCTCATAGCTCCCAAACCCCAACTTATTCTGTGGCTAACATCTACAGATCAGATCTTTGCTACAGATATCCATCACTATTGCTATGTCAGTCTAAAGTGTGGAGATATTAATGTCTTACAGAGACAACTGCTGACAGAAGCCTCCAGTAGAGACACAGCTGTGCCATAAAAATAATGTATAAACGAGCATATGCCTGCCAACATACATTTTTGCCAGCACACACTCCTAACCCCACAGCGAGCAGACTGACTGACTGTGCTGTAACCAAGCTGCTATTTAGCTCACAGAACGCAGGACAATTTTGCAATGCACACTGTGATAGCAGCATTCCTCAAAAAATGGCAAAAACTTTGGGGTCAGGAAGTAAAAATTCCTTTGATCCTTCTAATAATTCACTCTCTTTCAAGTTGGCTTTCAACACCTGTCATCTCCCTGGCTAAAGAACTGATGTAAAACAGATCTACAGACTCCTTTTCTCTTAGAGACAAGATGCACAAGTCTATTATGGTAAGGAAACTCTGACTTTAGCACAACCAGACATGCATGACAAATAAAACCCTAAGAAGTGGTAACATAGAAAACAAACATTGCTGTGAACATTCAATGTTCATTCACATTCAACACCCCTGGTCACATAAAATAAATACTGGCTAGTGGGGCTGATTCATTAATACAAAGTTTGGATCATCAGCGATAGCTGCAACACTTTGAAATAAAGACTAAGTTACTGGAGTCAATGTAGATCTTCACAAAAAAACAAAGAGTTGCTATAATAGAGATAAAATCCAAGGCAACCATGTTCTGGAAGCTGTCAGTCAGGAATGGATTATTTAAAGAACATCGAGCTATGGCAGGGTCACTCAACACCCAGACATGCAAGACTATCAAACATCCACCTTCATAAGTCCATATTCTTAGCAAGGTCTAAGAAGGAAAAACATAAGTATATACACACATACACATAGATATTTAACACAGTGTGCTTCCTGAGCAGTTATAGGATTACAAATCACAGATACTTCCTGCTTCTTCCACTACTTTACTTCCAAGTAAAAAGAAAAGAGCATTTTTCTTTCACAGTGGCATAACCAAAGATGAATCACTGAGAATACTTCACCAGCACTGACCAAGAGCTGTCAGGAAAAATGCATGGTGCCTTTGTAAGAATACTTTTGGAAAAAAAGAAAGCTTTTGGAAAAGCTGCAAGTAGGTATGCTCAGTAAGCAATAAGTCAGAACTGTTGAAACAATTGGTAGTACTCTGGGATTACCTCTACTTTCATTTGATGGCACCTGACACTTGGATGTAGAATTATCGACCACGCAGGTGAACACATCACTAAACGCATGCAGAGGACTCTGCCCTGTCCGAAGTGGGAAGCACAGATTTTGTAGACCACAAAAAAACCCACAGATTTTTCTCATATGCTTTCATGAAAACAGGAAGCTGGACAAACTTGATTAAAAGCAGCTCAGCAAGGTCAAGCCCAAGTGCGCAGGGCTGTATTGGCTGAGGTGATCTGCCAACAGCCTGGCTAGTAAGTAGAAGCTTTCAAACGCAGTGAACAGCTCAGTGTTTGTTACAGGTTACAGCCATTACAGCATGCCTGCTCTGGGCAACGATGCCAGAGATTATAAAAAAGTTAGTGCTCATAGTAACCATCCATTCCTTCACCTCCCCTTAGTAGAAACCACCCTAGGCTTTCCCCACTCCCCAGAGCTTTCACTTGGAGGCTCTTCCACTGCAACCAACCCGCTTGAGAGTGGCACAGAAAGATGTCCTACCACGGCAGGAGAAACAAAGGTAACCCTTAGCGTACATATGCAGACACGGTTTGAGAAACGCTTGTCTGATACCCAGCTGAGATGGTGCTACAGGACAAAAGGAATATTCATAACCTTGAAAAGTCTTAAAACCAGTAATATGGCCCCAAGGGACAGGACCTACGTTGGCAACACCCACACACAGAGCAGCAACCCACGGGTAGGCCAGAGTAATAGCACAGTGTAGCACACAAATGATTCTTTATTTCAACATTTAGATTAAAAAAAAATAATAATCAAGTCACTACATTATTGTTTACATTTTTATTCTTAGAAGTCATGCAGTCATATAGGATTACTAAGTTTCAGATAGTTATTTAAGGTGCATGTACGTTACTCAAATGCTTTGACACTGCCTTCCTCCTCCTTTTTTCTCTTCTATTTCTGCAGGTAAGGCAATGATTTACACTGCTACAAGATTCAGACTGTTTGCCCTACTAAACACATGTACTTGAAAATTGGTTTCTGGGTTGCTGATAACATTGATTTTTCTGTTTATCTCAATTCTTACCTCCACCTCAGCTCTTTAAAGATTAGTTCTTTTGGTTTCCTTCTATTTGTTTTACAATCTAAAATGAGATTTTAATGCTGGTGGACCTGGCAGCAGCATTAAGATGTAAATAAAAAAGGCCAAAGCAATATATTTTTCCAAGCTCACTTTGCTTTCCTTGATGAATTCCTCTCCTGTATCTGTCCTAGCTGGCTTCCAGGCAGCTCCTATTCCTCAGCAGAGAAGCTCCACCACAGTAAGCTTGCTTGCCCTCACTTACGGGGTTGGTTTTCTTTATTTCAGTTGTCACAACACACCCACAAGCTGCCCTGAGAAGGTCCCAGGCCAGCATGCCTACTCGCCCTGCACAGCAAGAGTGTGTGCGGCACAAACCCAGGTTTTCTGCTTGTTTCTCCTTTGCCTTTTGATTACCCCCACAGTACCACAAATCTCTTCAGCTAAGCAGAGACGTCAAAGCACCTCAGCTGCTACAGCTGTGCTGTCTTCTGACAGGCCCATCAGCCACGGGCTGCTCCAACTACAAGCCTTTTCACAAGTCTTGCAAGGATTTTTCTTAGCAAGAAGTTACCCAATACCACCCCTCCGTACTGAAAAAAAAAAAACAAACAAACGCAAGACAGAAGGAGAAGACGGCTTTCCAAACCCGCCCTCACTCCCTGCAGACCTGCAGTTGAACCAGACCCCGCCAGCCCGCTCGGCGGCCCCTCGGCAGCCTTAACCGGCGGTCGGAGGTGAGAGGCGAGGCGGGATCCCACCGCGACCGAAACCCCCCGCCGCTCCCTCAGGCGCCCCCGCTTCACCTTCCCGCAGCGCCTCAGCCATCTTCCCGCCGCCGCCGCCATCTTGGCACCCGCCCCCCTCCCGCAGCGCCCGCCGGTGCGCGCGCAGCCCGGCCACGCCCCCCCCCACCGCCCCTTCGGCGACGTCTNGGCCCCCCCGCCCCCGGGGGGCCCCCCTTTAACGGGGGGGGGGGGGGGGGGCCCCCGCGCGGCTTCCAAGCCCCAGGGGGGGGGGGGGGACAGAGCCACCGGTGTCTGCCCTTCCCGCCCACGCGTGAAGGCGGCGTGGGTCGGAGGGAGGTGGAGGAAAGGCGGGGGCTGTTGGTGCAGCCTCTGGCGGGGAGAGGGGGGCGGCGGCGGCGGAGCCACCGGCGGGTTTCCGTGGGTGGTGACAGGTCGCGGGGCTCGGCCCGGCAGCCGCCAGCCCTGCCATTGCTCTGCCCCTTCCCAGGCGCAAAACTCCGCGAGAAGGAGCAGGAAGGGCTTGGGTAGAGTTTGGGATCCCTCCTCCTTCGTTACGTTGATTTTAAGTCATTTGCACTGGAAAAGATGAGGCTGGGGCAGAGATCCCCCCCACCTTTTTTCTTTTCCTTGATTTTTTTCCTTAAAACGAGATGTGTGCGTGTTCTCATAGTCATGTTGTTTTATTCTCTTATAATTACTGGGGTATGAGTTCTTACTGTGTGTGTTAAACTACAGCTTTTACTGTGTCTGAATTATTTTCTTTAGCAGAATTCTTTAGGTAAAATATTTATAACGCCCTTCATCCTAGCACATCCCGTGGCACATCTTAGACAATAAATTTAGTACACATCACCACTGTTGGTACCGTTAAATCCAACAGTTTCGCCTGTGTAGAAAACGAATAACCAGCATTCTACTCATCAGTGTATAAAGCCGGAGAAGATGTAGTTGTCTATGCAGAAAAGGTTCTGTGTAAGTAGAACTTGAGGGACATCTGGTGTGATCAGCCCGGCTGAGTGCGTGAAACACGAGCTGGTCTGCTCAGGTTTCTGATAATTAGAATTGCATTTACTAGTTTGCAGTAGTGATGTAGCAAGCATCTGATCTGTAAGTTCTTCCCTGAACAGGAGAACTGTTGGTTGTATATCTATAAAGAAAAAAAACCTGCATAAAATCACAAAAGGTTCTTTTGTGCATACAAATTTAGAGGTTTGAGGCAGTGTTTAAATTGTGGCAACTTACCTATGTTGACATAAAAAAAAATAAATTAATGTTTTCAAATTAAACCTGTGAGGTAGAGAAAAGATGTTTTATGTAGTTGACCCCCAAAATAATGTCTTTTCCCCAAACAGATTTTAAAAATTTTGTGTAGTTTTCTTTAAAAATTAAATGTCATTATAAAAGTAATCAATGAAATAATTTTTGTGCCTTACACAAAGGTATACACAGATTTTTTCAGTGAAAACATGAACCTTTAATGTTTCATGTTGAACCATTCAACATTTAGAAAGGTTTAATTTTAAATTGTTATTTCTTGTAATTGTAATTTGGTGAAAGTTGGCCTGGTCAGGACTTATATTACCTTGTCCTGTTTTTCTCTTCCATGTCTTTAATTCATATCCTGATATCTTTGTTTTATTGCAGGAGACACCAACAAATGGAACACAAATTAACTTAAGCCTACACGAGGCTGGTGACACCTGAAAGAGGGTAGGAAACATTGATATGTAAAGATGTGTTCAGAACTAACTTAATGATGATAGTAATGATAATAGTTGAACACACTTAGGCATGATGTGAAAGAACATACTCATCTGGATGCCAAAAAATGAACTAACATTTGTAAATAGCTTTGAAAATACAGGAGAATGTGTTTAAATGTGGTCTTGAACTCAGGACTTGAGTTTTTGTAGGACACCCAATGTTTTGTTTAGTAGCTATTGGCAAACAAAAAGATATTCTTACTGAAAATGTAGCATTATAAATTATTTCTGATTGTAATCTGCAGGAATAATAATGTGACCGACTCATTTCCCTCTTTCCAACTGAATCCTAGGTTCTGTCTTCACAAATTCATTGCAAATTAATAACTCTAGAGGTTTGTCATTTGCAGTCCCAGAAAAGAGCATGACCACTGACTTCTAGTGAATATTTTTATGACTTCCATGCAAAATAATAAAATGGATTAAGACTTTTATGCAGGATAGGGAACTAAAATTTTGGAAGAACTATGAAGTACTGCTTTCTATAAGGCTTCTTTCCATCTTTGCTGATCAGTGATATTCGCTTGGTTTCCCTATATTGCAGTTGCCATAACTGATTTGCCCAACTCTGGGATTTTTTGGAGCCATGTGTTCACCAGAGAAACTACTCAAACGATCAGTAAGATATAAGTGTCTTTCAGTGAGATACACGAAGGAGTAGATGTGGTCTTTGAAAAGCTTTTGCTGGAAATGTAATTGTTTTAATAAAACTTAGAGCAGTAGAGTGTTAGAACCTGTGTTTCAAAACATATATATTTTTTTCATCTCTCTTTATTTCAAACTCATGGGGGTTGGGAAGAATAATGGACTTGCGTTTCCTTTTTTTCCTTCCAGGGAAAGTGGACAAGTTGTGCTCTGTACTTTCTATCTGACCTGTTGGGAGTACATTTGGGAGCATGTTTGCTACTTAGCAGGGAACTAAAATTCAGGTACGATCCATTGGAAAAAAAACAAACAAAAGGCACTGTGACTTTGCTTATCATGTCATTTTATCCAATTTGATATTGTCCTTATGTTACTGTTGCTGAAAACAGTTCCCCCAGTTATATGTACTTGGTGATCTTTAATTGGTTAAAAATTCTAAAAATATTCTTGTGGTTGTCAATTTGTGCATTGAGTCATGCTGTAGGATAAATGTAATCCTTCACTTAAAAAAAAAAACCAACCCAAAATCAACTTATTTTTATGAATGCATTCAAATTCAATGACACTTGTGATTTGAAAATATTTTTCTTTCTAGGCACAAGAGGTTGTAAACGTAAAGAGTGAATATGGGTGAAAAGAAGCCAGAACCTTTGGACTTTGTAAAGGATTTTCAGGAATATCTTACACAGCAGACTCACCATGTAAATATGATTTCTGGATCAGTTAGTGGAGACAAGGAAGCAGAGACTCTTCAGGGAGGTAAGCTAATTTCAGTGCTATCAAACTTTATTTTTTTGAGAATGACTGCACTGTTTATGTGCCAGATAATTATGCAGACTACTACAACTATATGGAAGCATTTTGATGGTTGTTTTCACATCACAAAAGATGCGTACATACCTTTCTTTTGATCAGGGCTTGTTCTTATAGCTTTGTATATTTAAAGACTAAGGGCATACAGAAGCAAAAGATATTTGGCATATTCTCGCAGCACGATAGATAGTATCCCACTGATTCTCAATTGAAATCTCTGTTGCATTATTCACAGCTGGGACAGAAGGTGATCAGAATGGTCTGGATCATCCCTCTGTTGAAGTTTCCCTGGATGAAAACTCAGGAATGTTAGTGGATGGGTTTGAAAGAACATTTGATGGAAAGTTAAAGTGTCGATACTGCAACTATGCCAGCAAAGGAACAGCACGGCTCATAGAGCATATCAGAATTCATACAGGTATGAAATATTCTGCGGTACTTCACTGTGAGGTACTGTGGTATTAACTCAATGTTATGTTTGCATGTAAGGAGTTAGCATCTTCAAGCAGTGTGATAGTTCTTAAAGTTACTCAACAATTAGAACTGTTTTTTATTTTTTTTAATAGAGGGATTTTCTTTAAAGGTGCACCATGTATCTATTTAAATTATGCAAATTCCTACTTACATTTGTTATTGCAGACTGCTGAACTTGAAGTAACTATATATGGGACTAAAGTTTAGCATGAAAGCATCAGTGTAAATTGAAGGGCCTTGAATGTAACTTTTTGTTTTTTCCTTGCTAATCAGAAAAGTGAAAAATGTACATGCGGCCACGTGGAGATTTATAGGGGCTTTTTTTCCTCTGTTGTTTAGCTATGAAAATATTCCTGTTTTGTAATTCCACATATAGAATGTTGTACAAAAACACAGTAGTAAGAATAAAGTTTTCTTATTGGTAGAATATTCAAACATGAGGACATATCATCAAAGAAGTGATTAATAACAGTAATGAAAAGAAAAAATACTTACTGTGGCTTATTTAAGAGTATTTCCCACTGTTGGGTTTATAAAGCTGAAAAGCAAAACTCGCAATAAAGGTTAGAATATCCTAAACTGTTCAGGAAGTCAGCTCCAACTTCTTGGCAAATGAGAGAAAACAAACGAAAGGTCCTTGTGAAGTCTGACTTTTGTGCCTGCCAAGTATGTTACACCCATACAGAAGACTTTATGGCTGTTAACTAGAGTAATAAGAAAAACAATTGTATTCTGCAAAGAATGGAAATTTTTACAGGTTTCCAGTCTGGTGTGGACTGTCCCAAAATTTTGAAGTGTATCATTTCAGTGGTCTTGGGTAGGTGGCATTCTGGGACTCACTTTGAAGGAAACACATGGTTGTAACTTGGATGTAATTGTAGCTCTCTTTAGGTGTGGTTATTGTTAGTCAGATTCTCACTTTGCTGTGAACCATTGCTTCTACACAGTAACTCCCAGGATGTTTTTCGGGGAAGTCAGTGCTCCTTTCACTGGCCCTGCAGTATTGGCTTGTTTTAAAAAGGTGTAATGGCATAGAAAATGGCAACCAGCTAGAAATCAAAGAGTTCTGAGGTTCATACTCTGAAGATCTTGTAAATTCTTCTCTTGTGCTACCGTGAGCTACCTCTGTGTGTAGCTGTTGCTGTTTTCAGATTCCCAGTGGAAATTTTGTGTAGTTTCAGTAGTGGATAAAATACTGTGGCTTGTGTGCCTGCATTTGACACAGTGTTAATGTCATGGCTTGCTGCAGATCTGCAAAGCAGCAGTGTGTTTTGGAGCATTATTTTTATTTGGTCTAATTTTTCATCAAGCAGTTAGAGCTTCACCTACCATTTGCTTCATATGGTATGTGGACAAAGAGAGATATTTTTCTTTTTAACAGCTTTACTCTTTGCAGTGCTATTTCTGAGCTCGTGAAATGAGGGTCACGTAGTGGGAGAAAGCATACTGCAGACTTAGGCAGTTCATTTTGAAATGGTACTTAAAGATGCAGGAGTAACATCAACTTTAAAATTCCTTGTCTTTTCTGTAGCGTATAGCTATTGCCATCTAAAAACTTGCATCCCTAAGCCCACAGTTACTGCTGGCCAGTTGTCAGCATGAGCAGATGGACTGCTAGAGCTGTGACGGGAGACATAAATTGCTACTAGAAGATGTTGGTATTGTGTGTTTGCTGATTCTTGAGATGTTTTGATGGCTTTGGTGTGTGTGGGGTTTCTCAAACAGAATGACTGAAATAATATGCTGTTACTTAGTATCAAAAGTCATAAATTTTAACCACACTAGAGAGCAAAAAATCAAATCTTCCTTTTTTCAATATCAAAATGCGGGTATTGTTATAGTGTCAGCATTCCTTCTCTTACTCTAGGAAGTTGTCTACCTTTTTTATACTCTCAGATCTTAGGTTAACAGTTCTTTTGTGTTTGCAGAATGCTTTCTTATCCTGCTGCTACTTTAGGGAGCAGAGGTCACCAAGTGGCTAGAGGTAGTAGAACAATTCCTGCTGCAGATTATGACCATTTCAGCACAGTTGCAGCATAATATATACAAAAGCAAGAAAGATTCCAACCAAGATTTGGGATGCTGAGAAATATCCTCAAAAAACTTTGACCCAATGGTCACTATTCAGAAGCAAACATTCCATGAGCTACACAAATTCAGTTTTTAGGGCAAAGCATAACACTTGGGGTTTGTGCCTTGACTAACATTTTGAGTTGTTTCTCATGGTCATAGTATATATTGTTAGCATTATAGCAGAAGAAGGGAGCTTTACATGTAGGGGTGACTGTTGTCTCAGTACTGCTGCAGGTATTCCCGTTATCATATTTGTATGTGACTCATTTGATCAAAGAAACTTTCACAAAGATGCTAGGAAAAGGTAGTCAAATCAAAGGCACACATCACTCTAGGGCAAAATCATGCAGTCTGAATGATTTCTGTTTCGGAAAGCTAGCGAGCGGTGAGAGAGGGATACAGGGGGTGTCAGCCTACTGTCTGTCAAAGAGCATCAGCAACTTGGACGCACCTTGGCACAGTGAACAGATGAAGCCAGGTTACTGGTTCAAACATGTCTGATACCTAATGAAATACCAGTACCTGTACAATGATAACAGTTCGTTTCCCTATACCCGTCTGATCAGTTTTATAACACAGACAAGAATGTCAGGCTGACAGAGGCCTTTTTGCTTCTCTGTATAGTTTCCCCTTTGCCCTTTTACAATGTGTTTCATATCCTTAATTTTAATACAGCACTGCATGGTGTCCTGATGGCAATACCATTTTGCCGTTATCTTAATGGCTCTTCAGAGAGCCGTGCTTTGTTTCTTTGAACAGAGACAGGGGACTCCAGAACAAGGAAGTTTTGGTTTTTTGTTTTGTTTTGGTTTTGTTTTCTTGGTTTTTTTTTCACCCAAGGGCAAGGAGATCCAAGACCTGAGTGTTGTTTTGCTCAGAAGTATGGTGGGGAAACATGGCAAAGGGCCAAGAGATGGTTTGCATGGACTGTGAAGGCTCAGAGTGACTGAATCGGTGTTAAAATAGGGAAGTGATAGCTGACTAGTAGTGTCAGAGCAATGTAAGTAAACAAATAACGCATCCTGGATAATGTGCAAGTGCAGCAAGGTATTTGCCAAAGTAATTGCGACCCAGGCATGATCACGCAACCATTATTAAGTGTGACTTATTGCAGAATTGACTTCATGCTGAGTCTGACAGCAGTATAATTAGTAGTTCACCAGCTGTGTTGCGTTAAGGGCACGCAACATGGGATGCAAATCTTTCTCTGTGTAACCAGTTTACAATGAAACAAGACCATTCAGATGGACAAGTCCTTTGTGAATGCAGGGAGTTTGTCAGTCTTTTTACATCATTGTTTGTACCAAATCTCCAGATCTTTACACACGTATAATAATCTGAATACTTACATATGCTTACGGACAAATCATGGTTTCAGCAAATAAGGTACTTTAAGGTAGCACAAAAATTGCTTTCTTTCCTTTTTGAAGAGCCGGTGATGTAGGGAAAAAAAATAAATCTTCTGTTCAGTATCCCATGTTGTGATTCCAAACTGTAGGATGCTTAACATGGGAAGGGCTTTCTGATCAGTTACATGCCATCTTCCGAGGCCTGTACAGTGCTTGTAGTGTAGTAGTGGCCCTCACTGCAGCCAGTCTCTGGATTTTGCAGTTGTTCTAGATGGATTTTGAAAGCCACGAAACAGCTGTATTGCCCTATATTTAAAATAGTAGAAAATGCTTCTAAAAAGCCATAAAGGCTGAAGAGAAGGAGCCCACTTTTTTTTTTTTTTGAGTTTGTTGTGCTGTGTGGCAAGAGACTCAGTTGCACAACAGTGATTTAGAAATTGACCTGGCATTCTAGATAGGAAGATAAGATGATGTTTCATTTCAGCACCTGAACATGCATCAGATCCTTTAGGCATTTCTAACATTGCAGACCTGGATCTAAAAAATTTTAAAAGATCAATCTATGAAATGAGAATCAAAAGTTGGCAAGTATTGTTACAAATGTGTTGGCCTGTAATTATGCTTGAAAGTTTTCTAAGTACTTTTGAAAGTGTTAGTGTGAATATCTCTAAATATCATTTAATAGGAGAGCAAAGTTCTACCTGTCAGAAAGGACACTATCTGGTACTATCGTGTAGTAGAGCACATGGCTGTCCAGGGATTAGCTGGCTTTTGTTTTCTTTAATAACTCTTAAGTCACAGGATCTCTTTTCAAAATTCAGTTACTAAGTGGATGCATGTGTACATGGGTTATTTAGATAATAGTTGCAGGATCTTTAAAAGTAGGAATATTTGGAAGTTACCAAAAGGAGACCCTCCCTCAATGTTTAAACACTGCTATCATTAAGAACTGTTACATTTTGGGGGGTTCAGACATTCCTGTGGCCAAGCACTTATGTGCTTTATAGGTGAGGTAGACTTTGGATCCGGTTAAGAGCACCACGCAAACATCATTGCATTCAGTCCTTGCTATCACCATCATTGCTGCAATTCCTTGTCAGGTTATCTGTTATGCTAATTCTAGTCACTTTTTTTTTTTTTCTTATGCTTACTATCACTTGGGTGAGGCAGAGATATCTACATTTACTGCACTCTTCCACCAAATAAACTCAAAACTAGCAGTGACTGAAGCTGAAACTGAACTGTTTGATTAGCAGCTCCCAGTTAGCTACTTTTCTTTTCCATGAAAAGCCTTTTTCAAGCACTCTGTGAGATGCTGTATTATAATCTATTTTACTTTTCCAGGTGAGAAGCCGCACAGGTGCCATTTGTGTCCCTTTGCATCAGCTTACGAACGTCATCTGGAAGCTCACATGCGATCGCATACTGGTGAAAAACCATACAAATGTGAATTGTGTTCCTTTCGCTGCAGTGACAGAAGCAACTTATCTCACCACCGCAGGCGCAAACATAAAATGGTGCCTATCAAGGGTACAAGGTCTTCCCTAAGCAGCAAGAAAATGTGGGGGGTTTTGCAGAAGAAGACCGGCAATTTGGGGTACAGCAGAAGAGCATTAATTAATTTGAGTCCACCTTCCATGGTGGTTCAGAAACCAGACTACCTTAATGATTTCACTCATGAAATCCCAAATATCCAGACTGAAGCGTATGAAAGCATGACAAAAACAACCCAGAGCAGTGGGTTGCCAAGAGATCCGCAAGACCTCATGGTAGATAATCCTTTAAATCAGCTCTCTACGTTAGCCGGACAGTTATCTAG
Source organism: Anarhynchus alexandrinus (assembly GCA_008711295.1). Classification (NCBI taxonomy): domain Eukaryota; kingdom Metazoa; phylum Chordata; class Aves; order Charadriiformes; family Charadriidae; genus Anarhynchus; species Anarhynchus alexandrinus. The sequence continues at coordinate 143,454 of VUYV01000365.1, read as the reverse complement.
CTTGCCACCTGAAAACCAAAATCCAGCCTCTCCTGACGTTGTTTCCTGTCAAGATGAAAAGCCTTTCATGATACAGCAGCCTGCTGCACCTGCAGTAGTTTCAGCTGTGTCAGCAAATATTCCTCAAAGTTCATCTCCGACCAGCCCAGATCCTCGGCCTACACACAATCAAAGGAACTATAGTCCCGTGGCAGGTCCCAGCAGTGATCGCAGCGCCCACACCAGTACTCCCAGCATAAGTAACAGTCAACCAAGTACTCCAGCTCCGACCCTCCCGGTTCAGGACCCTCAGCTTCTGCATCACTGCCAACACTGTGACATGTACTTTGCGGACAATATTCTTTATACTATTCACATGGGATGTCATGGATTTGAAAATCCTTTTCAGTGCAACATATGTGGGTGTAAGTGTAAAAATAAGTATGACTTTGCTTGCCATTTTGCAAGAGGCCAACACAGTCAACATTGACTGAGAACACGCTTTCATTTAGTTTTTTAACATATTACAGTATATTTTTCATACTTGCTGAAGGAAAGCTTGCACGTTCCCTTAAGGAATATTCACATTAATCAGTTCAACAAAGGAGGCAAATTTATTTCTATGTTGTCGTAAAACTTGCCAGGGAAACTTTGTGTAAGTTGCGGTTGTTATTTTATACGTAGCCTTTCAAAAAAGCTGAGAGAGCGCTGTAAGAATTGGAATGCATTTACGTGCTTTGGTTGCTAAATTTCAGTTGCTTGCACTTAATCCCAATAAACATTCTACAAATGTAGAAGCAGAGCGTGTGTCCTGAAACAGAGGATGCAATTATCAGACTATTTACTAGGCAAGACAAAATACATTAGCCATAAAATACAAAAGGTTGATGCAGTGACAAACACGGTTACTTTGGAGACATCCTTAAAAACTTTGCTAGTCCAAACTGGAAAAACACACAGAAGCGACTTTCACATACAAATTCAATTTGATGTAAAACTTACTTTAAGCTGATGAAGGTTAATAAGTTTTTGCTTAGTATAGTCTAAACTCTTCACGCTAGGGCTCAAACACTAATTTAACTATTATTTTTAAAACTCATCACAAAGCTAGAAGAAAACAGGTTATTGTGAATGAAACTCTGGTAGGAAAGAAAGTGTTAAAAGCTCATCATTCACTAGTTATACAAGATAAAAATTAAATACAACACCTTATTTTAAACTACACTTACCAAAATTTTACATGTCATTCTTTTTAAAAGGAGGTAATTTTTGAACAGTCGTAATAAAGAGCTTTTAGAACTAATATATATTAACTGCCTTAAACTAATTTGTACAGATTTTTAAAATTTGCACAATTAGACTTCTGTCTTGCTGATAGAAGTTCTAATAGAAACAAACAAGAGGTTTACAAATTAAAAATCATTTGGTCAGTTTTATCTTGGGCCAAGCTACAACCAATAGGTCGCCTGTATGTTTGAAAGTTGTACAGTCTAGTTTATTGTAGACTTCAGCTAACTTGAAAGTCAGTTTGTCTCGTCCCCTCCCCCAGGTTTGTTGTCCTTTTGGTGTTCTAGAAATAAGGGGAAGGGCTTCTGGGTTTTCTGAACTCTTCGTGTAGAAGGCAGGCAAAGGCGTACTGGCTGACTGCATTTGAAGTCACTGTGATTAATAATTGTAGGTGGCAAACGGTAACTAAAGATGTACGTGAAGTCCATTGCACGTTTTGGTTTTTTTTTTTATACTGTACATCTCACTTTAGAAGCACCTAGGCTAACAGACAGGCACTTTAATATAAACCTAAATAAAACATCCTAGCAAAATTAATAAAAGCTCTTAATGTGCTACCCAGGAATTTGTAATGTTTCAAAAAGTGAAGAACTGTTACTTTTCCCAGATTTAGACATGCACTTTTACCTTAGTTTGTCTTACTTGAGACAAATTAAAGCTTCCCTTACATATTCCCTTTTTACTATCAGCAAAATATGGCAGCAAATATGTTTTGTTAAAAGCAGGGAGATTTTATTAATGTTCTGCAAGTTAGAGGTTGGAATCCAAATAGCAAATGTTGGGCTTATTCAAATTTATAATGTTACGGGAGCTCCCTGAAGCCGGTGGAAAAACTTACAATGCCTTCAGCGTAAGATCAACACAGGAAAAACCACCTTTCTGAGAACTTTAGCCTTAGAAGTAATTTTGACTTTAATGAATTAGAAATTTGGGAGCCAGATATGTTTCTCTCTACCTAACTTACCTACTGCTGAGTTTTCTGTGCTTAAGTTGAAGGAACTGGATTCTTGGCTGCACGTTGTAGTAAGGGGGTCAAAAATATGCCATTGAAGTATTTCCAATGTAGGGAAGATGAATGATAACACACTATTGCTCCTAAAAATGTTTTCGGTTTCAGGCCTTGTCAAAATCCATTTCTGTGGATTTGTAAAACAGAATGTAATTTCCATTTTTCATAATGACGTTCTTTTTAATTCCAAAATATCCCTTTGTTGCTTTATACTTTTAAAGTTTATTTTATAAGCAAAACAGCAACTCTATATGCATAAACAAAGAGAGTCCTTTATTTTAAGGACTAAAAGTTGACTGAACTGGAATCCAGTTGGAAGTTACTGCTCCTGCACAGGTTTTGTAACGTGATGCTTCCAGTCGAAGAATAATGTAGAAATGATAGTTCTCATTTGATCACATATTGACACATTCTAAAATCTGAATTTGGCTAAAATATGATACTAGAACTACAAACGTTGCTGTTAAAGACCATTACAATTATTCATTTTTAGAGGTCATTCTCCATGCCTTTCGATAGACGACGCAAACTCCTGTTGTAGGCTCCAGCAACTCCAGGGAATCTTCTGAAGTGGTGGTGGTGCTCTGGGGAGCACCGTCCCATACTGAGCGATGCCGATCGCACCAGCCAAGCTCTCCTTGGGTTGCGGCTCCAGCCTTTCTCCCCCGTGGTGTCAGCAGGAAGATGAACTCGGGTGTGTGCAAACATTTGAGATTTCATCCTTCCGTTCCGTTTATGCGGTTTCTGATCCATTGGGACTTTCATCGGCAGTGCCTGTAAATGTTACAGACTTTTCTTTTTGTGTCGGCTCGTGATTCGGCGATTTAGAAATGCGACTTCTGAACCGTGATGCCCCTGAACAGGAGAATAGTTAGGGCGCTAATAGAGGTAGCTGGTAGCAAGAGGAAGCCTGCATGATCTTAACTGAAAAGGGGGCCTCATTTAGGAGGGGATCCTCTGTTGCAGGGGAATGTATGTTCTTAATAATAGAACTCAGCATGACAGAAAAAATCTAACCCCAAACCTTGCAAATTGTTGTTTAGAAGTATTCTAATACTGCTGACTTGATATCATCATTTCTGCTTCGAGGTACCCAAGGAAAATAAAATTATGTTGAACATCTAGAAACTCAGTGAGAAAACTATTTTCCCTTCTCTCCTTTGCAACCTCCTGTTGGGGGGGGGCGGTTCTTAGGCAGCAGCGGGCGGCTTTGGTGTTCATCCCTGGATTCTGCAGCCACGTCCGCGGGGTGGATCCCTGCCGACGTCCTGGTCCCCCACGGGGGGTCACCCTCTGGACCAGGATTCTTAATTTTTCAACCTAATACTGTGTGTTCAGTTGTGCCAAACAGTCCCCTGACTGTATCTATTTCCTTCTGTCTACTGGGTAGGTTTGGAAGGGGTATTTTCATATTAGTTTTTCATGATGTTGTACATACTATTTACTATAATTTAAGGACCAGAATTAGTACTGGAAAATTGTTTCCGGGTGTGATCCTGGCGATTCCCTTGCACAGGCAGGCCTTACGCAGAGTCAACGAGGGATACTCGTCAGGAATTGTAGGATCGAGTCCTTGGTTAGCGGGACTTTCCATATTAAGTTCTCCATGTGCTACACTGCACTAGCTTGGGTTTTGTTTGTTTTGATTTTTTTAAAAAAAAAACAACCCACATCCTTATATTATAAGGTGGTGATTAGCATTTTAACTTGCGTTAACAGGGAAGTTTGGGAATGAGCTGAAATTTTTCCATAGCTTGACTCTGTTAAGTTCTGTAGTTGCAAAACATTAACTTTGTGGGGGTTTTGTTTTTATTGTAATAGATTATTTTATAGATTTGTTGATGTTTTTAACATGCACTATTTATAGTACTCTTAATACAGGCTTATTATTTTGAGACTGAATATTCCAATGAACATGGAAATATTAAACTGAAGATCTTGGTCGGTTGTCTCGGTTAATACTTAAACCGACTGTGAAGCAGCTAATGGGGAATAATAGTTGTTTTTTTCACAGAAACAATGTTTAGATGAAGAGGATTTTGACATAAAATGTTGATTGGCATTTTAACAGAAAACTCGGTGCTGGAAGACACATTCCAACAGTGTTTCCTAGCAAAATGATCTGTTGCTATTTGTTTCGTTCCAGAACATTTTGGGGGGGTGGGGGGTGTTGCTTGTTTGTTTTTTGTTTCTTTTTGACGAAGGGAATGTAATTTAGAAGTCTTCACTGGCAAGTTTTCTCTTAATTTTAAGCTTCATTGAAAATCTACAGCAAATGGATGTTCTGCTGCAGGAAATCTATTCCCTGCTGAAGCGTTTTTCATTGAGCAATCTTTGTGTATGTGCTTCTGAGTAACTGCTTTGTTAATAATATGTATTTCAGTGTAAAGAGCATATTTTGTATGCAAAAAATGAAACCGGTTAAGAGTTGTAAAATAAATTTTATTGTGTAGTGAATGTTTTCAGATGACAAGGTTAATTCTGAAATAACTATATCTAGTGTAGTTCATGTTGTGAAGCTTTGCTTTTGTAAGATACGAATAAAATAACACTTTCTAATTAAGTCTCATGTTAATTCTTAATTACGTATGCTTCAGCAGGTGGAACTGATGAACTTCGCATGACCAGCTGTAGTCTAGATAAGGCATGGGAGGTAAGCTTCCCTTTTGTGAGGAGTGTATTTGTATTTCAGTCTGCTTAAGTTGAAAACGCCTAGTTTTACAGCTGAACCAGGACACACTGTTACTCCTTTCCACTCTTAATCTTGCACATGTGGTGATTTTCTAAATTCTTTGTTTCCTCATACTCCTGTTTCCTTATCAAGAGTGCACGTTTGTCTGAAATCAGAGGTTTTATCACGGTATGCATATGGAACTTCTACGTATGTTGTTAGCAACTTTGAAGGCAGCACCAGATGTTAAGTTCCTTTGGACACTGGAGTTAATCCTACATGCCTGTGTATGCGCATGCAACTCTCAAAAGCCTTAATTTAACCACCTCCCAAATTTCTTGTTCTTTGCAAAGTTTCTGTCAGGCAAACAAGCAGAGAAGCCAAGAGCCTGATGTAAAAAAGGGACTTAAGAAACTGAAGCGGGACATGGATTAAACCGAGGTGCTGACATCCTGACTTGGCTGTAGTTCCTTGTCAACCCTTGAAATGCTTGAAATGCTGAACTCCATCTCACTTTGTGTTTTGGTACCTTCCCAGGCACGTGGTCTCTGGAAATGCTCAGCTGCCCCTTTGACAGAGTAGAGGAGGTCACCGTCCAAGGTGCTCTTCAAACCCTCAGCTGGAGGAGGCCCTGGGAGAGCTGATCCAGCTTGAAGGTGGTCCCACTGTAAGCAGGAAACAGGACTAGATGAATTCTAGGTGTTCTTCCCAGGCTTTTTCTATGATTCTGTGAAATTTAAAATCTAAGGACGGTTTGTTGTTGGCTTGATCTTCAAAGTCAAACGCAGTATGCTATACCGCATTTCTCTTCCACAATACGGGGAGAGGAGTTAGAGGGGGCACAAGCTTCCAGAGAAGGAAGCGCCATCTCTCAGTTGTTTCCAGCTGTACTGCTGGGGGAGTACTGCATTTTAAACACTCGGGACTCTTAAATAGAACACCAACATTCTCTATGTCATTATTTTAAAGTATATTTATTAACCACATTGGTTGCCTTGTGTTGGAATGAAGAAGTTACACTTGTAGCAGGGTCAGAGTATTGATTTTGTATGCAAATTTGGTTTTTCAAATTATTTCCTTGCCGCAAGTCTTCCAAAAATTCTGCTTTGAGTTTGTTGAGTTCTTCTGCCAGGCTCTTCATCTCACTTGGGAGTACATTTTTATCTAAAAGAAAATGAAAATTGAACATTTCACTTCATGTTTAAAGACAAAATTTACAGACTGTAGCTCACATTCTACAAATAGCTTTGACCACACTTCTGAAGGCTTTGTCACAGCTGCAGGGTTGGGATTCCTTAACAATTTACCCCACGGGAATTTCATCGGTTTAGTCTAACGTTGCCAGCTAACACCCAGAATATGCTACGTGTACCTTTGGCGTCCTTCATTGTCTGAGAGATGATGCGTCTGCATATCCCGTCAGCCTGATGGACAGTACTAGCCGCACAGATCGCTCGATCCGCTTCCTATCCAGGGTGACCAACAGAAAGGAAGAATACATGCAAACACATTAAATTTGATTTAAGCTGCCGTAAACCTCTGAATTACTCTTTGAAAACAAGTAACGCGTTAGCAGCATCTCGGTGACTGGCGCAGTGCAGACCTGCTCCTTTGAATTTGGAGGCAGGTATGTGTATCTGGGGGACAGCCAGAGACAGACACGTGTGACATTGGGAAGTGAACGTTATTTTCCTCAGTGCAATGTGAGTGCTCCAAAAGGTGTTCTTTTTACTGCTGCAGAACATATACCAGTGTTCTTAAAGGTAGTTCAGTGGTTTAACTTAATAAGGTGCCAGCAGTACCCATTTCAAATGGGGTTAACTTTTCTGTGTATGCTTTTGCAATCAAGAAATGCAATAGGGATTTCTCAGTTTCTGTCACCATGGGGTTCTAAATCCAGCTCAGGAATAACTCACTCATTCACCACCAGCGGAAAGAGCCGTGACTGTGAAGACAAGCAGGACTACCTTTTGCTCAAGGTTTTCCTCGTTTGGCTTCACGGGATTTTCCAAAGCAGTGGCCAGCAAACTGATTATCTGCTCACTAAGAAAACAAACAACAGAGTAAACCACATTAATCAACCAGTTTCCCTGAAGACTGTTCTTTCATTTTGTAATGGCACCTCATGACAGAGAAAAAAGCAAGTTTTCAGTTAAATTTATGAGGCAATCGAAATAATCTTTATATAGCAAGTCAGATGAAAAACAATTACAACTATAATGACAGCCGATTATTTCCAGTCTTAATGTTTCAGACAATTTACATAAATTTTCAACAACAGTTTAGAAGTGCAGTTAACTCTGCAAAGACTGATGGCTGTGAGTTCCCAACAACTGGTGCCTGTTGTGTGTAATCGACTGGCTTCCAAAAATCACCATATGGAATATTTTTACATACTGTTTAGATACAGTAAAAAGCTTCTACCCGCCTGCTTCTGAAAACACACACTCATTGTAAAACCTAGCACCAATCCAGTAACATACTCATCCTCTAAAGTGCAATCAAAACTTTTCAGAATGAGGCTGTTCCGTTCCCAAGTGTTTTTCTTGAGATCTGGCATTTCTATTTTTCTCGCCATTAAACGTATTGTCTGGTCAGGTAACGGATGGCTTCTCAGACGATTTCTCTGCAAGCAGCATTCAAGCGGACACTCTAAAAATAACTGGCAGAAGCTCAAGGAATCTAAAAGAACATAAACAGATGTCCTGGTTTCAGCTGGGATAGAGTTAATTTTCCTCCTAGTGATTGCTGTGAATGTCAAAAATACATATTGTTTTAGTTGTTGCTAAGAGATGTTTATACTTTTCAAGGATTTTTTTTTTTTAAGCTTCCCAGAGAAGCCTAGGAGGAGCATTAACAGAATAACGGAATGGCCAATGGAATATTTCCTACCATAGACTCAGTATATAAATGGGGGTTGACTGGGGGGCAGGAATTCATGTTCACTGCTCAGGGTGGGCTGGGCAACCAATTCACCGGGCAGTGAGAGTGACTTGTGTATTTTTTTACCATTAGTATTATTATTTTTCTTTTCCATTATTGTTCTATTAAACTGTCTTTATCTCAACCCACATGTTTTTCTCCCTTTCCCCTCCTTTTCTTCCTGCCGTTCTGGGGGAAGAGGGAGAACTGCATGAGCGGCTGCGTGATCCTGGCTGCCGGCTGGGGTTAAACCATGACAACAATTTGACCTTTAAACTGTTCAAGTAAAAATTTCTGAGAGCAATATGCACAAGGAAGGCTTTACACAAACAAGTAACTTCTACACTAGTTCTCAGCCTGAAAAGAATATAAACCTGAAAAGAATATGAACAATTTTTCCTTCAAGGCTGCTCAAGTAGTAATTTCTGAGATTGACATGCATAAGAAAGGCTTCAAGTGACTTAGCTATTTATAATAATAGAGTAATAAAGTTAACTTGATGTTTACTATACTGCTGGAATCTACCAATTAAGAATGACAAATGTTCTGCAAGAGCACTTAAAAGAAAGGCAGGTGAAGTGCACTGAATTTTCTACAAAGCTGCAAACGTTGTTATGCGTAGGAAGAAAGAGTGATTACATTTGCGAGCCAGCTGGTACACCTCGTATCTCATGCTCTGGTAATAAAAATTGTCATCCAAGATCAGGTAGAGCGGCCCAGCCGTGGCTGCGGGTGTCTCGGAACGACCGGCCCCGCCGCGACTTTCCTCCGGTGGGAGCAGCCCCTGCCCGCGGCAGCAGGCCAGGAACCGCTCCCAGCCCGGCTGGCCGGCGGCGGAGGGGGCGGACAGCGGCTCCCCGGTGACCAGCGCCCGCAGGAACCGCTCCAGGCACTGCAGCAGCTCCCGCCGGCTCTGCTTCCAGCGCGGCAGCTGCGGAGGGAGGCAGCAGAGGGGTGAAGGCCCGCGCACCCGCGCCGCTCCCGCCCCGCCGCCCTCACCAGGCCCCGCCGCCGCGGCAACATGGCGGCCAGGCCCGGCAGGAGGGCCGCGCCGCGTTGCCTAGCAACGGCGGCCGCCCCCACCAGTGACGCTCCCGAGCGACGCGCCACGCCTGGCCAATGAGAGCAGAGAGCGCGCCGCACTGACCAATGGGGCCGGCCCCGCCCCCGGCTCGCTGGGCCCGAAGGCCTCCGGCGGGATGAGCTCGTCGTAGCTGAGGAGGGCGCAGGCCCAGC